>CM076737.1:11627580-11722325 GCA_038501795.1 Pseudopleuronectes americanus
AACCCAGATGATAATCAAGAGCATTGTGACCCATCTCCTTTTAGTGCAATCAGACAAGCTGTGGAGTAGATCAGAATCAGACATGTATAGTTATATCCAAGAGCAGCAAAGTGAAAATGCCATTTTCTATCGACCTGATATTGCTCTTGTCAAAACGCAAGTTCCTTCAACAATGCAAAAGACTTAACACAACGACCAAGGATCGAGAGCCCTTTTGTAAAACGACCACAGCAGCGTCCAGTAGAATGAAAGGATTTCAAAGGCTAGCCCCTTGCCATGAGTCTCTGTTTCTTCTTTTCTCCGATCTATCAATTGCTATGGCTGACTACCAAGATAAAAAACAACGTAAGAAAACAAGATTGTAGATAGCTGAAGAGACACCATGTTCACAGACTGAAAGCATCACAGACAAAGCGCACGCAATGCCGTTCCCCCCTCACACATGCCAACAGAGCTCTTCGACAGTCAGGCCATCTCACTCTACTACCTTGCCCTCTTCCCTATACTATATCGCTAGAGAATGCCGTCACCTCTCTGCCTTTTGATCCTCTCCTAGCTGCCGTACACCTTAAATCCAGGAATCCCCATAAGGTGCCACCTATCGCATGGTTCTTGTTGAACGACCCATCGGTGTGCTCACAAGAACGTATGCCATACCATAGTGTAAACTGTCTCTTTTTGTGATCTAACCAAAATCGCCATAAGCAGAAAGGGGGACAAAAAAGAGAAGAGGTATAAGGTGGGTTGGAGAATCGAGAACAAAGGTTGAAATTGGAAATTCCCACAAGTCACTTTCCAATGTTCTTATTGGCTTTGCTGCTGTATTGCGATGGTTAAGATGAAAGAGGAAGCTAAAACAAGAAAAATAAACAGCGACCCCCATCCTGCTCTGTATTCCTCCTGTACCACTTTTATTTAACTGTTCAATCAGTTCTGAGTCCCCGGACATTCATGACGTTGATTTATTATTCACAGTCCTGAAAGGCCCTTCTCACCACTCTTCCACAGCACTCCTTGTTCGTATTCTCCGTTTTTGCTCACCCCGACAACAATTGTGAGAGCCGTCCGAAGTCCATTATAAATAGTCTTTTTTTTCTTATCTTCTTTTCTCTCCTCCTAGGACGTTCTTCAGCACAGAGGGTCTGATATCACAAGACTAGGCGAAACACACATCTAGCCTTTCCTTGTTCATTCAGCTTCCTTCTTCTCTCTAGACTAGCCCACATGCACCAGTGCCGCGTCCGTAGGTGCGACAGCGTCCACTGAAGTGGCAACAGCAGCCAATTGTGCAACGCACAACAACACCAATCCATCACAGGCCGAGTCCACCATGCCCTCGCGAAGCGTCACACAGCAGCATAAAGTCAAGAACACCCACGACAGCCAGCAGCTGCAGACCATTGTCCAGCTTCCCGATGCACTTCCAATAAATTCCCGACCAAACTTCTCTCAGAGGGAGGAGTCACGTGATGCGGGAGATGGAACGAGAGGGGGTGTGGCAGGGAGGAGTTGGGGGTGTATCTGGTAGACTGGGTAGTTGATTCGAGGAGGGTTGGCAGGGGAGAGGAGGGCGTGAGTGCGTCAGTTTCTCCTTCCCCTTCATCCGGCGTGTCTTTTCTTCTTCTTTTCTTGCTTGTTTTTCAGTAATTTCTCTAATTCTACCATCCCTCCTCGGGCTGAGATCAGCACCCTCTTGCTCAATGTAGCAGCGCAAATCCGACTGGTGGAGTAGGAGCAAAGACAGTGAAGAGCATCGCTGGGGTGTGATTGCAACCGGCTTACACGGCCCTGACGTTAAACAAGTAAGCCGATCCGATGTGCAAATGATCAGTTGCTAAGCAGCAAAAGAGAGTTGTGGTGGCGCCGGACATAGGAGTTCATCTCTCTCCTCTCTGCTCTCGATCCATCAGTTCTGTCCCTCCCTACGCTCCTCTCGTTCTGTGCAATGCGTCGCAGTTCTCTCGTCATACTCCACCATCGTGTCCTCTCTCATAACCACTCTCTCATCATCATCTCTCTCATCTCCTCTCTCTCTTCCTCTACTCTCATCTCCTACTCCACTCCGACTCTCTAACTGCATCTCTCAAGCAGCCGGGCGGTTTACTCTCCTGTCTCGGGTCACACTATACACCTCTCATGTCTCTCTTCCGCTAGATCTGTCTCTCTCTCTCTCTCCTACTATCATCCCTCTCTCTTTCTCTTATCTCCCCACACGTCTCTCTCTCATAACCATTAATCTCCTCCATTCTCTCTGCGCAGTGTACCCTGAGGTACGATGGGTAGCTCAAAGCCACTGCAGACCATTTTCTTTAGAGATCTACCATCTAGCAAAAAGCCAAAGTTTGCCTATCCACTGGCTCTCTTTTGTTTAATACTTGCAGTCCTCTTGTTGCTGAGTCGTGCTACTCTCTGTGGGCTTATGGGGAATAGACCCAGGATTAGTCCGACAATGTCAAAAGGGCAGGGAATGTGAGAGCAGTGTGGCATCCCCAAGAGAGGCAAACCAGAATTTATAACGCCTTCCTCCGCCCAGCTATATAATCACACATGGACATTCCTAAACGTGCGTCTGGTGCAAAGACAGTTCAGCATTCGCTTTATTGGTGGCAAAGGCAGACGCAGAATAGGGACACAGATTCTGGATTCTCAACCACTCGCCTCACTTCCTTTCCTACTCGCGTCGTTCGACCATGCGACCTGCTCTCCCCTTTCCCCATCTCACTCCTAGGTTTCTACCGTTATTAGTTTAATGAGCAAGTACAAACATTGAATCTCGGCACGCGGAACTTAGAAACCGCATCCTGACCGGGTAATGCTAAGCGCTTTCTTGGTTTGATGCAGTTGTGTTTTGTGTAATACCTCCCCTCCCCGACCAACCCACGCCACCTCAGCTCCACTCTCTCCTCGCCTCCTATCCTCCCCTCCTCCACTTCACACTTCTCCGTCACTGTGTCCACTCACTTAATCGCTAGCTTCCTAAGTGTATATACTGCAACCCTCGGCGTTTGAGGAGACCCAATTTTTTTATTTATTTTTCTCTGCTTTAATAGGCAGGTGAGGTCCCTTCTCTCAGTGATTTATTCCTTGGGTTTGTTAGGACAATGAAGTGTGATTTATATTTACATCTCACTTTGCTCTCTGCAATGAAACAAAAGTTTATATTGTAAGAATGTTATGGTTACTTTCTTAAAAACTGGTGTAGTATTTGTAAATATGGTGAGAGAAATATATATAGAAAAAATATATATATATACAAAACTGACAGGAATAGGGTTTAAGAAAGCGAGTTGTTTAGGTTCAAAGATATGCAAGAAGGTAACAGTATATAGCATTTGAAAAAAAAACAACAACTTATAGCATTTCCCCCCGTCCTCTGTCCCCCAACTTCATCATGTAAACCGGCACAGTTAGCAAAGAGCATCTAACCAGTCGAGGGGCCCCTTAAACCCTCGTAACTCTCAATTTTGTCATCACAAAACTGTCGCTCCGGGAACACCCAGGCCTCAGCCATCAATGGGTCCAGTTAATGAAGCGAGCAGGAGAAAAACGAGACAGTGCTTATACCTTCCCGCCAAGGCAGAGGAGATGCAAAACTAATGCGTACAACCGCACATCGTTCCCAAGCAACTTCTCTCTCCACCAATGATGGTCTTGCACAAGGTCCTGTCAATTCTTCCCTATTTAAACTAGGAATGCGGCCTATGCATGCTGCAGGTAATTGAAGGGTGAAGTGAAAAAGGCGAAGCCAGTGTACAGTTCCTGAGTGAGTGTTATTTATTGGTGTGTCAGTCGTGTGGGTGCTAGGTGTGTGTGTGGTTTGAGGGGTCTGGGTGGACTGTATGTGTTTTGATGTCTGAAGCTGCGATAGCTAAGCGTGTGAAAGATAGGATCGAGAGAGGAGACGAAGGAGGAAGAAAACAAGCAATCTGAGAAAAGAGGTCACCGACTGGCCGATGAGGTTAGGCAAACAGTAAATGTTTTATATGAACCACCATCGTGCTACAGTAAGTATAGAAGCCAAGCCCACTCTATATTTAACACACAGTACCAACACTGACTTCTCGTCCTATGACGATGTTGAGTACGTTTCCTAGTTAGTTTTGAATACGAATGGGCTATTCATTGAGAAGCACATGTAATCAGGTGAGGTTGAGCAAGCGCACAGGCAGTAAAATGGGATTTTCCTCGCAAAGGAAAAGTTGGATACATTTCCTATATCTCACTCTCCACAGGAGAAGGATATTCCCTAGTCAGGGGCCGGTGCGAGGACCATGTTCCGGCTGGGTGATATCAAGGTGTGTTGCGGCCTGAGCTGCGTCCCCGATCACTGCGACATTCTCTGAGCAAGTTGTGTGATAACGCAACTCGGTACAGTTTTTATATAAACAGAGTGAACAGCGGTGCCGCGTGTGAGAGAGAGCGGATACGCGAGCGCGCGCGCGATGTGCAGATGCTTTTGGCAAAATGTGCTGAGAGCAAACGAAACACAGTACTACGCAAATTTCATTGATTCAAGTTTACAAGTTACACTCCCCAACTATGAAAAAGATAAGAGCCCTTCTAAGTCCTCAGAGGTACTTTATACTGAATTAGAGAAAAAACAGATTGATAGTACGTGTTGCCGTACAGGCGCTGCACAACTTTGAATGAAGAGTCAGAATGGTGCGCCGTGTGACATTACTTCCGGAAGGTATGAGCGTTTATGTTACACACTATGTGATCGATAAAACTAGACACAAATGATTGTCAGGTTGGTGTTATACCTACCCATACCCAGTACAATCCCTAACTTCTATCCAACCAAATACACTTCCATTGACATTTCCGTATCAAATTAACAACGCTGAAAGGCGGTACCTCTTCTCCTCTCATGAGGTTCGTCGTCTTGATTCTATAACCCTCTTATCCCCTGTTCTTTTCTATCACTCACCCCTATTGGTTGATGTCTGACCAGTAGACAGCACTCAACTTTTGTTCACACTCCTCTCAGCTGGTCTGGGTCTGGCCTGCCAAACACTGTAATGCTCCACTTGACAAAATAAAGAGTCGTCAACACCGTTTGACGATTATATAGTTTTGAACCTTGTGGCCCCGGAATGAACCAACATCCTGATAGGTAGGCCCAAACCTGTGGATCAACAGCAAGCTTTTCTCAAGGTCCAGTGTGCGTAGTGGTGGTGCACAAACACCTCATGAACATCCCTGACGTATGAGCAAAGAGTTTAAAGCATAAAAAGGGCCTTTTGTATTTCAAGGTATTAAAGATCCTTTTGACCTGGGTCAAGTCCAGATCTGTTGAGGTGGTTCATGCAGGTTCCCCAACTCACGGCACAATACTAACAAAGTATTAGTTTGTAGTGATTTTGGAAGTTGTACTTACGAATGAATAGGCGTTATACGGAAGTTATATCAATTACTGTAAAGACCGACCATCGATGGGGAGGCCAAACCAAACAGCTGCGCCAAACAGGGGGTACCCCAAATGATCTTTCTAACAGTAACCTTAGGTCATAACAGTGCTGTCGTTTGACCCATGCAAAGTGTTGGCAAGGCCGTCACCGCTCCCATGATTGCTGAACGCGATGACGAGCTTGATGTAGAGCTTTCCATGATAAGTGGGACCAATTCACGAGTGCTGTCTCATGCCACCAACTTGCCCCAACTATACCCTGATCTCCGGTCCCGTCCGCCTAGGGTTCATCGAACACAAGTGACTCTATGAGGATCCACCAATGGCAGCCCAGGGTGATGGGACCGGGTGATGTTTATCCAGGGGGTACCGGTGACCGACCTACTTAGGAGATGCCCGGCTTGTCCATGAATCATCCCATCATATGTTCGAAGGTGGTTTAAAATGCACAACAGTATCACGTAAGAGCCCCATCCCCTGGTATGAGTAAGCTCTGCAAACGCGGCGCCCTCGGCCAATCACCAAGTAGCGATCATCCCAGCCTGTAGTCTCGTGTATTGCAGATGCGTGTACGTTGCCAGTAGTCCGAATTTGGATGAAAAAGGCCTAGGCAGTATGGGTCAATATCGGAAGCAGATTACCAAATTCTGATTATGACAGAACGTACACTCAAATGATAAGCATCTAACTGTGTCATTGCCTTTACGAGTCCATGCCAGGATCAAGAGATTTACAGTACAGCAGGGCACCCATGTGCGGCAATCCCACCTATGCAGTCTTTCGAGTGGAGGAAGTCACAATGGGAGACGAACCTGAATAGTAGTTTTTTCAAGGATACAAGAGGAGAGTCACAGCTAGTATTAATAGACACATCCTCTCTACAAATTCTTTCTATTTTGCAATCCACAAGGAAGTTACTAATTCGTCATTAGGAGATTACGGAAATAACCTCCACAAAAACACACTCCCGCTCGACTATACGACATGCAGATAAAACGACACTGCACAAACGGCACGGCCACCAACTACACGCACAACACAATGTGCCTGCTATCAATGTACCCGGACTAAATGGCTTAAATAGAGCTGTGGTTGTGGAGAAGACTTTTCCTTTTCTGGTTTAAACATTTTTTGCTCATTCAACCACATCAAAGGCTCAACGCGCTCAGGCGACACCACCAGCACCCCACCCACACCACACACACACACAGACCAATCACTTAGCACAGTCGACACAACATATAGTGGAGTTTTTCCACCCACCACATCACACACACATCAGTCCAAACAATCATAATGTGTTCAGTGGTAGCGATCTCAATGAGCGAATTATAATACGGCAGATAGGTAGAATCATAAAGTGGCGTTTTCTTGATCCTGTGCGATGTTATGGATAGAGTAGTTGATGGTAAGATATTACATTTCTACATCTGACGGCTCATGTGTGTCGCATATTACGACCCAGGATCCGTGTTGCACGGCTGTCCACTCAGTAGCAGTATAGCCATCAATGATTGTTAGTCACAACAAAACTATACAGGTCAACTGAACATTCCTATCGACATTTTCCACAAGCACTTATGGTAATAGGCCACGTAATATAAAGCATATCTGTGAGGAGGAGACATGACGAGGTATAGTGAATCATTTATTCCTATGCTAAGTTATACTCTTGAACTACTTTATTTCCATATGTGTTGTCCGATTGTTTTATAGATTTTTCTTATGCCTCATCATTCCGGTTCCCTGTCCTATACTACTCCCTGTGAACCGCTAACACTGAACTTATGTTTCATTAGCCGAGATGGGACCCTATTCTTTCCTTGCCCTCTCCTCCCTCTTGAGTTATCTCTCCAATGTGATTTCTTACTTCACTCTAGCTATTTTGTTTACTAACGTTTTTTGGTCAATTTTTCCTTCCGCCCGTGCGCCTTTTAGTCTTTTTCTTTCTTGCACATTCTGCTTTCTTCCCTTTTTCTATTTGCCGAGTCCCGTCGTACCTCATGTCAGGTCGTCTTGCCATCCACTGTCCTTCTCAAATTTGACAACTCGATGATCATGTCAAACATAATTGTTTTTGTGTCTGTCCAGAAAGGGGACTCAAATAACTGAAAGATTGCAGGCCCATTGACCAAACTGTGAAGGCTCTCTGTAGAAAGATGACCCATTTTCAGTCCTCCTATTTGTTTTTTCCAATTCTGTCAACCTCTGATATGAGATGACCTTGTTGCTACATGCAGTCAATTGTCCTCCATAACTAATGTGGTGCTTCCATTAATGCGTTGCAGCACAGTTCGGATATTCGTAAACTGTGCTGCCTATAGCAGGAGGATTAAGTCCTCCCGTCAGCAGCCATCGTTATACTGGTGAGGCAGAAGAAAGATAACCTGCTAGGTAAAGCCACATGCTTCAACCCAATCAAACAGTTGACGCCAAGTAGCTAAGCGTCTAGAGGCGATAAATTGCATTGTTCCACGTTGTATAGTTTCCTGGGAAATTGCAAGTGACGTTTGTCTTTGGGACCTCTCGATTTTGAATTTTTCAACCTTCTTCAAGTTCTTTCGGTTTGAAAGATGGCACAGCAATTTATCTCAAAGAAACTAGGAAAAAAAAGAATGCGATTCCATGGTGTCGGAGTTGAGCTTTGTGCTATAAATTCTAATCAGACTATTCGTCAGAGTCGTCTGCAAACGCAATAAATTGCTAAACGCTCCGTCCAGATGATTCTTGGCGCCGCTGGACTATCTGTCACTTGGTCCAAGTTTGGCCTCATTAGAATTCTCCTTGACAGCATCACTGAGCTTGAGCGTTCATACACGAATGGTTGCCCCCAATATTCGGACCGAACCTTGGCTGAGGACTGCAAGGACAATAGGATTGTTCACTATTCTCATGAGCAATGTGAAAAAAGGTAAAAACATAGCTAATGATCACGAGCAGACATAGAGCTAGGCAAAAGACTCTTCCTAGGACTTTATAGACAAAATCCCCCCCCCGCCCCCCCCCACCGAAACGAAGATGTTAGTACGCGCACCCCCCCTCACCTCGCTTCTTCAGCTATTATTGTATTCCCTCCTTGCTCTCGTTCCAAAAACAGTAATTTCCGTACTACTGACGCTGGTACTCCGTACTCTGCAACATCATCACATGTCGAACATAACAGAATGACATACACAGTTACATGGACCCCCTTATATGCTTTGAGCAATCAGCGTCCACTTTGTTCTTCGACTCACTTGCTTGTTTTATTTATATATTAAACAAGCGTAGTTAAAAGAGTGTGATTTATTGAGTATCGATTGTATTTACACGTTGCCCGGGTTCTATGAATTAGAAATATTAACTCAAGCTCGTTATCCTGTCATCCATGAAAGTGTTACTAAAAATAGATTCATGAAAATCCTTCTTCCAAAAAAAAATAATACATTTAATTCGTCCGGATAAACGCGATAAGCTCTTGTGTTGCGCCTCTTAAACAACCTTTATCTACTTAGATTGGTTTAATTATAAATCTCAAATGGTTGTTAACTTATAGGAGCCCTCACAAACATGTTGAGAGCTGATTAGCTTGAATAATGGACTTACCATGACCCATCACATACAAACCTCGCTATTTTTTGTTTTGACTCTAGAGAAGGCCAACCTTTTATTTTCCTCCATCACCACTCTGATGTCGCCTGACCTTCTGAGTATAACCCCATTGCAATCCACAAGAAATCACAGCGGACATTTTCTTCTCCCTACTTTACTGGAGTTTGATTTCTATGAAATTAGTGTGTAAAGTCCTCAAATCTGCCACCGCGTGAGCACTTTATGGAGGCAGGCATTAGCCCCTACACTGTGTAGGCCTCGGCGTATGGCAACTAGACCCCACAATGGCTAGAGGACTAAAGAACGAATAGCGACCTCTTTTATCATTTTATCTCGAACACAATCACACCCTGGCCACACATGCCCACAGTTACACGGTCAGAGAAGACTGGGATCCACCACATATAGAGGTGCCAATAATCTTAGCATAGCAAGCTCCATTTATGTGGTGTGATGCTTTGTGTCCTTGTCTTTCACATGTGTATTTTAACCCTTGGTGCGAGAAAATCTATTCCACCAGACACAACATTTAACACACCTACTTTCAAACTGCAGTTTCCTTCATGAAATTAAAAAGCAATGTAGTGAGTCCATCGGAGTCTGAGCAGGGAGCATCTTTTTTTTTCAAATGATGGCCTCCTTCCCAATTAGGATTTGCTATCATACTGATATATGTTCCCCTTTGTCCAGCTTACATCTGTTGTCTCAAAATTACACGTAACTGCTTCTCCAAATGTTAGTCATAGGATCAATGAGAAGTGACGGTCCTCAAGTGCCCTTACTTGTCGATGAAGTGGTGTAGAGTCGACCGTGTGTTGCTGATGCCTGACAGAATATAACATTATTATGTGCTATAGGCCCCTAAAATTGCAGATACACGGTGTGCATGCAAAACCAGGGTGTGTGGGTTCTCTAATACCACTCCCTGCCAGGTGACTTTTATTTTTTTCCTCTTCAAATATCTGCAACCAACTCTCTACCCTCTAATCCCCCCCCCACATCACACTTGTGAGGGATTTGAGAATGCCAATGCTAAGGTGGCGTCTAAATCTATGATTTGCAGCCAGCGCAGGCGTTCCCCCCCTAAATTGCTGATTTTGAGGTGCCGAATGAACCTCGAGCGACCGTCAACAAATGGAACACATTCACTTAGCATGTCCACAGCCCGAGCATCGGCAAGAGTGACCACAATCGTTCTTGGATAAAAGAGAGCTGAATGGTTAGAGCGGCGGGAGACAACATCAAGTTGGACATTGAAATTATTTCCAGAACTTACAACCTGCTAAAAGGGAGACGTAATCGAGTGATAAAAGCCCGAGTGTGAGAAGGAGTAATGGCGGCGTTGAAGTACAGTACGAAAAAAAAAAGTACCCTGGGATCGCAACACACACCCGTAAGCTATTCCTCACAGCACTAGCACTACCAATCGTACAGATGAGTCTACCCTTAACAAACCACGTTCTGCGCGACCGATGCTCAAGATATGAGGTGATGTTCGCGTGATCAGCGGCAATCAGGATCTACCGCCCAGAAGGGTAGTGCATGTGTGTCTGGTGGCGCAGCAGGAGGTGGGGTCCCTGGCATTGAAATGGCAGGAGACGAAGGGTGGAGTGTGATGGAGAGGGCGCGTGAAGAAGCCAATACATAATCACAGAGCAACTAGTTCTGTAATCCAGAGCAGCTTCTTGATAGTATTACTCATAATTGAACAGTCAAATCAAACACAGCATACCAATTCTATAATAAGGCCAGGTCCCCACCACCACAGGTCAACTGCTTACACTGACCACATAATGGAGGGGAAAGCAGAGTGAGGTGTAACGATGTCGGATTTGCAGGTTCTCCAAGAGTAGCCATACTCCAGCTTTGGTAATCTACCAAAACAGGAACAATACACAAAGGGTGAAACGAAGGTTGGTTATGTACGAGAGGGTGGTTGTCGACAGGGGTGTGAGACGGCACATTATGTGTGGGGGGAAACTAGACTGGGTGTAGGTAGAGGAGATATGGCGAGGGGTAGAGGCCACCTTATTGTGGTAGGGCCCTGGCTATTTAGGGCCCTGATGGTAGATACAACAAATCGGATCATAAAAAATGCTATCTATATTGAGTGATGGTTACAAATGAGAATAGAGTGATATTCAGAGGAAGACTAAATACGCGCGAATTATGAGTTGTTAGTGCGGATATAACCGCGACCAGAAGCAAACGAGATAAACAGGTCACCAGGTATAATCCAACACACCTTGCAGAAACCAAACACCATCATCCGGGGGCAGAAGTAACGATGCTAAGTTTTAAGGTAGGAGAGTGCTAGCCTAGAAACATAATAGACAACATACTTAAGACCACACCCCCTCTATACTCGACCCTCGAGGTCGAGCGCATCACGCGCCGGTTTGCCCTTAAAGTACCGTAGTCTAATTAGTTCCTCACATGGATAGCTGCGTGCTGTTCATCGTAAATCTGCTAATGCAGGCATATCCGAGACACACATGCACTTCTGACACACACGTGCACACGCAGCCCTATTTTGCCTTTAATCCCCTTTTCTCATGTTAGCACTTCTATGTAGCTTCGGGGGATTTAAATCCGGTATGGTTGGCCTGCCCTGAGTCGGGGTAGGAAGGGAAATTAGTGACTGGGAGAGAGGATCCGGCTGACACGGGTTGGGGCTGTGTGTGTTGATGCATGCACAGTGGGCTCGCATACTTTGTATTTGAATTTGATGACGACGTAATAGGACCCACACATCCGCACAGCATGGAACAGGCATGATTTGTCTGGGAGCTAGCACTTTTGCTCCTACTTCTGCTGAGCCAAATGCTGGGGGAAAAAATAGATGATGCAGTTTTAAGACACTCTGTTCTCAGTGGTGTGCTGACATGCTTATGCAAGTTGTGTTTTTCACCGGCAAAAGCAATTTGATGATAAAAGCACATTTACCTTTCAGCCCCTGTAGATGGCTGGATGTTATGCTCTTGTATATAAATGGCATAATTTTGTTTGTATCTGTGCAAGAAAATAAATCTGTTAACTTAAGATTCTGGTTGAAAATTGCTTCATAACTGTTTTGCACTTTCCCCAGTGATATATAATTCTTGTCTCCAGTATCTGGAGAAGAGGAATGCACATGTAGTCCCAGATGTTCATACTCGTATGCATGTCCATGGTTTTATTATGCAATGAATTGTTTAAATTTTACATGATGTCGAGGGAGTGAGCTAAATGAAGTGTGAAGATATTCATCATCGAGAGGGCTCTTAAGCTCTAGTTCTCTTTATTGTAAAGCACATTATAAGCAATCATCTTAATATTTAACAACAAAGTACATTCCATTTGTTTATATCTGCATTATCTCTTTCAGTTTTTTGTTGTTCTGCCATCGTTGGCTGCTATACATTTTATTTGGTATAGATTCAGTCTGCACACAGGCCACTGCCTACTAGTCATCCCGCTGGTGCTCTTTCTATTCTCGCTGTCGCTTTCCTCACTGATGGCATCAGTCTAGGTCACTTGCACCCTAGTCGTGTTTATTGGTGTGTGTCCCGGTTATTTTTTTCCATAATAACCTCTCACCACTCACACACACACACTCACACACACTCACACACTCACATGGATGAACAGTGGTAATTTCCCCAGGCAGACATTGATTTCACTTTCATTTTCCTGCCACTCATTGTTTGACATCCTGCTGAAAATTACAAGTTTGACTTGAAACCCATTGCTTTTTTTCCAACAGCTCATTTTACCCTCTTTTTTTCAAGTGATTGAACAGTTACAAATGATGAGGGAATCATATTGAGAGAGGGTTGACGTTGACAAGCAGTAAATGACTTTGATTGTAACTGCTGCAACAGTGCTTCAATAAAGAATAATAAGCTGTTTTTAGACGTTTTAGACGCTGAAAGACACCGCAGGAGTACGAGAACAGCATTAATACAGTGTGTGTGTTGATGATATTTCAAATATTTCTAAATCTGGTCCTGCTGCTACATGCACAGCAAACTCTGGGAAATGTCCATAACCAATTTTTCGGACATTTTGCAGGTTTCATTTCTGAAAACAGCTTTAGTAATCAGATTTGGAGCAAGTAGAAGGTCCAGGTCTTCTTCCTCAACATCAGCGCCCTCTTATCGTAATGATGTGTGCAAGTCTTTTCAAATTTTTCCAGAGCTTTTTATTGTGCTTAGCCTCAACACTGCTAATGAGTTCATTGTCGTGAACTTGTGTGATTCCACATCAGTGCTCGAGGTATTAGCCATTTTGCCTCGATCTCTAATTGTCCCTTAAGTGTTTGCTCAGATTTGTTGTAACTTCATTCATGCTGCTATAGTTAAACACAGTGCTGCCAAGACTGAGTGCCTGCGAATGCAACTTAAAAGTCTTCTTTTGTCAGAAGGTGGCTCGTCTGACTTAACTGTCTAGACACTCTTCAAGAGCTGGCATTTGTTTTTTTTCATGTTGCCTATCCCTGTTATGCCATCCATTTTAGTGGCTCAGCTGTACACTGCAATAAATAACTGAAAATTGATGAAACCGCCGAGACGCAGGTCTCCACTTATTCATTCAGCGGAAATACCACAAGACAACAGCCTGTGGGCATAGGGTTTTACTTCTTAAAAGGGGCCCCATTGGGTATTCAAGCAGTAAGTCTGTGCAGCGCGTGTGTCAAGCTCGGCCACAAGATTGCTGTAGCTATTAGCTCCATGATGCAGTGGTGGGGTGTCAGCCTTTTGCCTGTGGCCACATTGTTGAAATTGAATTTGAAGAGAGTCGCTGTGCCGCTGCCTGTTTTGGAGTGAGTGTTATCCATCCTATTTGGAAGCGCAATTGTCATATTGCACACCTGGTGGTGTTAAAAGCCTCTCCTGCAGGAAATGGTGCATTCTGAGCCAAATGGATCAAGTACACAATCACATACTGAATGTATTGTAATTGTGCTTTTTTTCCTTTTTACACGAATATGTTCAGTTATATGCATGTACCCTAATGTATAAAAGTCTAGCAATCTTTACCTGTCATTATTGTATCTGTCCTGTATATATAACCTCACTGTTGTTTTTGAATGGCCACTCAACCCGATAAAAAAAAAGCCAGTCTCAGTGAATTGTTGGAACACATGTAACCATAGTGACAGTGCATCCCTAAGATGGTGACTGCAGTAGCTTCTAATAGCAGTAAAAATAAATCACATGCATTCGCCAAACTGTAATGAGCGTACACCAATGGAGTCCAGTGACATCACTTCGCTTGAGGATATGTTTGATGCCCTTTTGTTCATGTCCCCTCAGAAATGACTCAATCTTCCTACATATTGTATCGAGCAGTGAATGAGCCTTTTGTTCACATGTTTCACCAGCCGGCACAGGTTGTCCACATGCAAAGAGAATGGCTCAGAATGTGCTGCAGCCCTGATTGGACTCACAGCCCTGGATTGATGATTGATTCTCTGGTTCTGGCATGTCCTCTGTCCATAAGCTGCATCTTCATAGTATTGTGGAGGGAAAGGAAAAAGAACATTGCGCCTACAACACACTTTTGTCATTCGTGACCCATTCTAGGTTTTGTCTGACAACCATACAACGCTTTTATACCTTCACCTTTTCTCCGTCTCTCTTCCTCTCTTGCTCTCAATCTTATCCCACAGTTGTTAGCCCCATTTCGCTCCCTTGTCTCCTCATTATGGAGGTGTTTGGAGGCCCACTCTTGTTTTTGGCACAGTTTTTTTTTGTCTTCTCCTAAATGGCAGGAGGAAAAACAGGAAGGGGAAGATTGGAACAAAGTCGGAGTGAAAACTGATAACAAACTGATGGTGTAACATTTGAAACTTTGTTGTGGGTAGTTGGCGCACTTCAAAATTTGCAGCCTTCTCCTAAAATGGACAAAATTATGTTAAGTCAAATTAATATTGTCTTGTATTTTCAGGAAAGTGGTTAATTAATGTATATGTATGATGAAAGCACATGGCAATATGACCTATAAAGGTTATTTATAATCCAGGTAACAATATCTTTATACCTTTTCTCAACCATGTAAACTGGGGCCACGTCTCTGCATCTTGAGTTTTGGCCGGATGGTGTGTGTAACGTCTGTCTTTGCGATGCCCAAGTCTGGGATTGGTTTCGAGCACAGGGAAACGGACAATTCCTAATATCGTGTCTGACATAAAATGTGCTTAAAGCAAAGCAAAAAGTAAAGATAACCCCAGAAAAGGGGTAAAAAAAAACACCCTTTCTTCAAAGGTCAGTCAGTACTCCATTAACCATTGCTCTATTGTCCAAGTACGGTTGGTCCATCACTGGGACCAAGCTGAAGAAAATTGATACAGTGAGATGATAACACCCACCTACTTAATTTCCCCCAACCTGTGATAGAACTCCTGGTAGCATGTTCCTAAAATTGGGCCTATAAACCAATCAAAGGTGAGGCATAATCCTGATTTGATGCCACACTGATAAGATTAACTACCATGGGCAGGTTCTAGTATAGTCCGACTCGTCAAAATGGGTTGCAGTTGAAGAAAGAAATTGAGGGCACATCCTTTTTCCCCACGAGTCATCATTTGTAGTCTGTCAACGGACCAGCTGCATGGCTCCTAAGCAGGCATGACTTGATTCAATCACCCCCCCCCCATCTCTCTCTCCTGTCTCTCTGACACACACACAATCGCACACAACCCACCTCATTCCTTCGACTCATTTGCTGATGGTCACTTGCCATTTATGTGATTGAATGTGCAGGGAGGTTGAATTGGATTGCCGAAATTGAAGAATGATTACAACATGATTTGTCCCAGGAGGTGTTTTTTTTTCAAATCTTGTGCTTGTTGACTGGGGGTCATATCATCATTTCCTGCCATCTGACCTCTGACAACCTGTTTGCTTGACAGATTCATTGTAGTTCACTGTTATATCCTTTCTTAGGGCGATTTCACAGCGGAAGGTCTTGACCATGGTCAGAACCAAGGTTCATTCTCACGACTTGTCGGAGGCGAATACTACAAGCAATCCTGAAAGCTGCTTCTGCTTCTTTTTTCTCTTGTGTCAATTAACTTCCTGCAATTGGTCTGAAAGTCCAAACTATCAAATAAAAAACGTTCTCACGCTACAACGGACCCAAACCAAGGTTCGTCCGATCAGGACCGAGACCTCCTCTTTTGCTCCGTTAGTCTAGGTAGTGGTCGGAGGCCCCTTCCACATGTTATTCTTGGTGAGGACCAAACTGATAACTCAGAGGGCCTGGGTGTGAAGGCATCCTTGGTGTCCCTCATTGTTGCCATCCAAATGTCTTCAACCTCATTTTCCCAGTTAAACCCAGACTGGATTCAGCTGTATGTTGTGTTCCTCTACACTTGGATGAAGCAGCAAAGTCTCTCCATCTATCCGACTCCTTGCAGCCTCCGCCCTGCAACGTTGACTCTTAACCGCCTTACTAGTTACTGCTATATAGCGACATGGAGTACCTCTTCAGTGCCTCGTCTCCGCCACTTTTCGCACCCTCCGAATTCAACCTCTCACGAACAACCCCTCCAACCAGCCTAGCAACTGGGCACTGCCTCTCGTTTTGACAAGCACACAAAAATTGACAAAAAGTCATGTTGAAAAATGCCTCTGTCGGCTCTTTTCCTCCCCCCCCCCTTTTTGCCCTCTCTTCCTCATTCTCTCACTCTGTCAGCACAGCCAGAGTCTGGGAGGACAGAAATGGCTTTTTGAGTGACACAGGCTGGCTACGCCATTTGCCGTGTCAACTGGTGAAAGAGGATAGAAAAGGAGGTGGAGACAAATGATGATAGCCCGGCCATGATTGTTCTGCGCCCCCTTCTAGCTTTCAGCTGCCATCTTTCCCCCAAGGTCACTGAAGTCCAAATAATGTTGACACATTGCCAGTAGGTGTAGAGACGTTTCTCACATAGCTTCTGCCCCATCTGCAATATACCACCACTTCATTTTCTTTTCCTTCAATATTCTTTTGCATGCTTTAAATTATTTCTCCATAGCTCAGATGCTTGTGCGCAGCTCTTGTTAATGAAATCCATCCTGGAGTAATTGGAAATTCGACTAGATACTGTAAGTCAGTAGTGAATAATGAACCGAGCCACATCACAAACTAAAATAAAAAACACAAACCCGGTCTGTCTGTGTTTAATTTGGAGTTTTGTGCCCGCTTCCACTCTTGGGAACATTTTCCTTAGAAGAGAAGAAAAAGAAATCTAAATTGACTTGCAGTAATTCAGTTTCTGATGTTGTCAATCAGTCCACACACTCTTTATTCTCTCGTCTTTGATAAGACTCCAGCTTTTTTTTGTAATGCCCTTGTCAGCTTCAGTTGTCAGTCCACCGAACTGTCCAGTAAAGAATCATGTAACCTCACTGTTTCCCTCACAAAAGGCTATCTATTACACATAACTCAAGTTTTTTTTTCATCACAGCCACAGAATAATAAATATTTAAAATTCCATTATGAAATGTTAGATCGACTCATAAAGCCGCAGCAAGTGGAGCGTGAGTGAAGAACCAGCTGCTCGTGTGGTGGTTATGACTGTCGAGGTAAAGACTCCGGCTCTTTATTATTACATGTTACCACCTCTGCAGTTATTAACCCCTCTTTAAATGGGAATAGTAAATAGGATTATTTGTTCTGAGTTGTTAATGAGAGGCCTCTACCTCGTAAAGTACATCGTGCCCCTCAGTCTAGACAGTTGTTTTTCCACCAAAATGGCTGCCTGTGCCTGTTGTTGAACACCCATGGTTTTGCAGTTATAACTTTAAAGAATATGTTTGTATATTTAATATTGACACATGTGCATGAGAGTTTCCTATATGGTTGTGTTGCACTTTAGCTGTAGTGCGTTGCAGTGAGCTAAAAGTCAGTGTTGCCTAAGTGCTCCGAGCCAAGCAACAAAACAAAGCTAATCTTTTCAAGGTGGTTTGACTTTGTGTGGAACCTACATGAAGAAAGTTAATGGAGATAGCTTTTGGTTAGTACTGCCAGTTGAACAAAATAACCCCAATGCTCACATTCAATTTGCGCTCTCTTCGTCACAGGCAGTAAAAACATGTAATTTTGTATTCCTTTCTTCTCTGTGTTCTCGTTGCTGCTGCGCTGCTCAGCGATTGCAAAGTAATGGCCGGGGTTTATTGGTTATGTACTTCAAGGTGTATGTATAAATGTGGAGGGGAAGCAGCGCTGTCATTTTGAGAGGTATTAAGGCCTAATGCTAATGTTGACCACCCCTAAATGTGCTCAATGTGGCTTGACTGCTCCCACCAAGCCTTGGCTGCTTCAGGCCACAATTTGAAGATCTGGACCCTTTACCCTCCCGTAGCTTTCTGATACCCTGGGGCCTCAAGAAGCTGTGTGTCTCAACGCAGGACACAATGTACTGATGGAAAGTTAAGAGAAAAAGTGTTCATACCAAAGCGATGCAGAGTTGCAATTGTTTTCGAGTTATCCACAGTTTGGTTTCCATTCAGATCTGTTGCGGCTCGCCTGTGTGGTTGTTGACAAAATTGAAAACTGCTTTGATGTAATAACTTTCACAGCGTTTTGTGACATTTGCTCTTAACACCCATTCAATAACTTAGAGCCCAGTTCAATTTGTATTTTCCCACCTGCACCCTCACACGATCCAGTTAAAGTGGAATTATATGATATTAGTAATATTACAAATGTAGCTCAATATTCATCGACCGACATGCCATGTCGCCCCTCTCTTAAAAATGAGATGGATTGTAGTTATTGCTATTATTGATTTTAATAACCAGGCTGCGAAAGCCCAACGCAGAGCCTTGTTCGAGCTCAGCTACCGCTTGTGAAGTGCTAGGGCTCTTGCTTTTCGTTCCTCTGGATAGCTAAGGATCTATAAACTCATTTAACTACAGGTTTAGCATGATTAGGTTTGCTGACTCGTGCCGTTTTTCCTTTTTTTGCTTCAACCCCCCTCAGATAATACAGGTTTTATACGTTCTTTACCCTACAGCTCCCATTAAATGCCCTAAACCATGGATACACAAATGAATGCGGTTAATTTGAACAGGGTCCAGTTAATTGACTCCGATTCAAGGTGTAATGTGTATGTTGACGGATCAAGCTTCCTCACAACACTATTGATCCGTTAGACTAGTTGGACAGACGCTGACTGATTTAGAATCTTGTCGGCCATGACATCACCGCAGGTTTTGCATTACTCAATGTCACCGACCCTTTCTCCGTGTTGGGACTTGTCAAACCCCCGCGGTGTCTAATTGTTGTGCATGTCATGGCTTTGGGAGGTAAATGACAGAAAAGTAGGATCACAAAGGTCACTGAGCATCACAAAGGCCTGCAGGCTCCAACCAGAGCCCATTTGCGATTACACGATTCTGCATGACCTTGGTCATGTGGTCACGTTTTCTTAGTAATGGGTTAAAACTGTGTCTGTTCAGTGTATAATGTTATAGCATAATAGATAAATTCAGTATGTTAATTCAATGCTACATGTGCACCATAATTATCAATACATGGCCACAACTAAAAGGATACAAAGGGACTTCAGTTTCTAGTGTTTCATGTCACAAGTAGAATGACAAGTATGTTTTGACAATACTATAGATTTACCTAGTGCAGTAAGTTTAACCCCCACCAAGCAGGAGATCTGTCCATAATGTATTGCCTTAGTTTTGTGCTGTACTCTAGGTCATTCACAAAGGACAGCAGCAGCTTCTGCTCTGATTGACTCACTATTGACCTCTGCCTGTTCTCTCACTCCATCTCCTCTTCGACTCCCACTGATTCGGTGAAGGCTTCATAACTCTTTTAAAGCCCTCCTTTGAAACGCTCCTTATGTTTTAACTCTTTCTCCTAATACTTTTCCTCAGGGCCCGGCAGTAACTCAGACTATAGACTTGAATTGTTATAGATTTTCGTTCTTTTTTGTGAGCTAAGACTGAAAGATGTCCAGCCCGTAAAACACACCGCGGAGCATTGATTTAAAATGTTGTTTTAGGTATCGGATTTGACAACAAGTCATGAACCTTGACTTTAATGACAAAGTATATTAATGTTTATGTCAAATGGGCAAAGTACATATAAATATATATAATGCATGCAACGTTTACATGTATAGAGGTCCAAAAAGACTTCCACTTGAATTTAAAAGTGGATATCTGATTCACTTGAGTGGGAAAGTGGGAGTTTATATTGAATGTATTATTAAAACATTGAAATCATGCAGAAATTGTCCCTTAAAAGCTTTCCAGTTTCTTCAGCTGTGTTAAAACACTGCAACTTTGGCCAAAGACGACTTTGACTCGTCTAGTCTGAAAGTAAAAACGGCATGAAAGCTTTCATTAAATCAATAGCGACTGGAGCGCCATAGTGAGCATTAATGCATTTGTCAGCGAGAGTAACACTTGTATTCTCTGTTCATTGGAGATGACCCAGCCTTTGTCAACATCTTTTTCCTACTAAGGGGGACCAAGGGGACAAACGGCTAAGTATTTGTTTCAGTTTAGGCTGCTTTTTCTTTTACTCCATTTTTCTCTACAATTTCCCTGAAGGGGAGTCAAACATAGTCTGATATCCACTTGATAGTCGACTAGGCAAGTATATAATCACAAATCCAAAAAGATAAGCAGGTAATGACGGCAAAGCATTTTGTGTCCCCACCTGGAATCATGTCCCACTCATTCATTCGTCTCTCCATCCCTCTCTTTTAACCCTCCGCCGCATTCCCCGTATTCACCTGTTTTCTCTGAACAGCGATGCAGGGCAAACATCAATTATCTATTGATGAAAGAAAAACTCATTAATGGGCATCAGGCAGGTTTAATGGTGGGGATCATGCTTGTTTGGCTAACCGTTAATGGTCCTGACCATTCGCGAGGCGGTTTGACTTTCCCCCACCCTGCCACCGACGGACAGCAGCCTTCCGCTGACAGTCACATTGATCACCCTGGGAGGGTCTGCACAGACGTAGGCACACACACACACACAAACACATTCCTGCCCACTGTGCGTGTCCTCGTACCTTTGCTGGCAGCAGGGCTCTTTTCTGATATCGGTTCGAAAACTGTTGCAAAAGCCAACGGGAGAACACATGGTGGTTCTTTCCTTCCTATACAGAATGTTCAAATGGCAGCGTGACTCCGGTGAAACCACCAAGAAAGTCCTTCTAGACCCCCAGACCTGTAAAAATTGACTTACATCTCCTGAGGTTGTACAGTATGGCCCCAGAACTAGTAGACATGCCGTAGAGCCTGCATATGATTTGTTTTCCTCGAAGCTACTACACTTGTGAATGTCGACTCTGGCATTTGCAGAAGTAGTTTTGTGTTGTTGTCCAACTTGTTAGGACAGCCGGGTTGAGACACTCTTCAGCAGACAGTGCATTAAGCTCTCCAGACAGCAATATCCTGCTGAGGTGAGGCCGGTCCTCACCTTGCAACATGCTGCAAAACTTCTTTCTTTTTCTTTTTGCCTGAGCTCTGACCTCGATTTCAACCTTTTTCTTGTTCGCCCACAATAGAAAGTCTTTTAAGCCATGGTCCAGACAAGCCCTTTGGGTTTTTGCAATGCATTCACTGCTTGTCCTTTTTCTTTTTCAGGATATTTGTATCCCGTATGCATGCTTATAAACTGCAGCACGTTTGTTCCAGGGTATTTTGCAGCTTCCCCCTCTCGGGCTCAACTCGATCAACATGTGACAAATAGCTGTCTGTCCTGACCTCGTGGTCCGAGAGTTAATGAACCAACCTAGTTTGGAATTGGTCGGTGCCACAGGTTTGGCCCTTGGCCTAGAGCTTAGCTGTACTGCTAGCTTGCCAAAGCAGCAACAGTCAATAAGCGGCACCCACAGGCATCCTACTGGCTCAGGATAACCGAAGGGGGAAGCGTCACCTCGTCCAACCTTTTTCAATCTAAAAGAGTCCCTCTGTTTTGCTGTTGCTGATAATGGAGTCTATCTCCTCCAGGTTTTTTAATAAGTTTTGTGTGGATACGTGGATAAAAGGAAATCCCATTGCAAACCAAATATTAAAATGCCAGCAGATTGTTCTTTCCCCCCTTTTTATATCGAGGTTGTTTTTGCATTTAACAAAGCTTACCTTCACTTCACTGACTGCTGTCCTTTTTCCCTTATTTTTCTTCTTGTCCACCACCACCCTATAATACTACATTTGACACTGAAAATGTCTGTTGACGAAATAGGTCAATCATATGAGCTGTTGTTGGTAAATCCAGGATTAGCCCCATTACCTGTATTAAACCACCTCGGTGAACTCTTATAACGTGGGGACCACAAAGGTCATCAGTGGTGCAGCTGTTTGCCTCGATGTAAAGATTTATCTAATTACAGGCCCCATTAACACGCTATTTACATCCCTGCCTGATCTATGCCATTAAGGGATCAATAGCAGTTTGTTTAATTCATTCATTTATTCTTCTCTGTCTCTCTTTTACGCTGTCTCTTTTATTTTTTTTCCTAAAAGGTGATCTATATTCATAGATTCCTCCTGGAACCCACTGGCCTCTGCCTCTCCCGGTTCGACCACAATGACGTTGTTGCACATTAGCCATTTTCAGAACCACATATCCCGATGTGACAATACCGGGCAAGTGTAGCACTTAAGGAAGTGGGTCTTTAGTCAGAGTTAGGTGTTTTCATCAGCAGGATGTCAGGATAACTACACCTGGAAATTGCCCATTACATAGTCAAATAGCACTTTTTTATTTGGTAGGCTTTAGCATGTGTCCTTGTTTCCTGGCAGTGCTGTGCCACTATGTTCCATTAACAGCAGTTTATGGACCTTAGTAATGGCTTTGCACTATTGATAATGGGCTGTGGGATGATTTTTAGAGGGTGACGTGCACTAGTACGGTGAATATTGCCTGTGGATTTTTTGAGTTTGTGTGTGTCTGTGTGTGTGGGAACACCTTTTTAGTTTTTCTCGTTTTCAGCCGAATTATTGCACACTTGAAATCTCCATAAACATTTTCTTCAATCGGCCTGTCATCTTTCTTATCCTCCCTTCTTTTTGCAGGTTGAGATTATCCAACATGCACATTAAGATCACGTGGTTTATTGTTCACTCCTGCTCTCTGCCATGCAAACTGATCTATACGTATCAGCTCACCAACACACAATCCCAAACAAACCTTAACAGTATTCGCCCTAAAACGCAGATTTGGAAATCACTCTAGAGCTGTTTTCAAACTTGAACTCATGAAAATGAGTTTTCCTTTCACATGTGAAGACCGCAGTGGGTGATTTTTAGCAACTCTGTCACATTAATAGTGTATTTATTACCTGGTATACGTTGCTCCACCCTCATCCGTCATCCCGGACACTTTGATTCAGTTTCGCAATTTAGCTCTGATTAATTATCTCCGCCCAACAGCAACAGCTTCACCAGATATAGATTTTTTTTTGGTAGAGATCTGATCAGAGTCGTGGTGGCCACATCTTGCTTGGGCCTGCAGACGTATCATTTAAAGGAACTCTGTGTGTCCACTTAGAAAAATGATCTATATAAACCAGCGTGTGCGGCAACAGAGAGGGAGAGATGATGGACGTTTGTGGGATGTGGCCGTTCATACTTCCAAATGGAGTTTTCACGCAAGACTGGGCTCGGACCAGTGAAGCTGACCCGTCCATGCTCAGCTTTTTCTACTTAAATCCACACGTCCCCCAATGAAAAGGACAAACTGTCGTCTTCATGTGACATTCATGACTCTGAATTAAGTCTTCAGAGCCATTGATTTTCTTTAAGTGAATAGGGAGGGTTAGGAATATGAATTAAGGTGTAGAGATTATCTGATCGCCTCCCCCCTCCCCCTTTTTTCCCCTTTCTCCCCACTTTGCACCACAAGCGAGGGCTTAGGATCGCTCATTGCTCAGAGGAGTTTTGATCTCTTTACCCCATCGCACAAAGGAGCGAGCACACACACACATACACACTTACACACCACCTCCACATTCCCGCCTTCAATCTTCTCCAAGGCTGAGTTTGATAAATGCCTCATTCTGCTGGATGAGCAAAGCACTGTAGATGAGACTGACTCCAGTCTTTCATTCGTTCCATTTCTGACTTTCTCTTTATGTCCGTCCATATCTTTCTATTGCATTTGTTTTCTCCGCGTCTCAGGGTTATGAGGGAGATGAACAAATAGTGTGACTAAGATGGACATAAACTGATAGTCTGAAGTGTGGTAAAACACAGAACACACACAATTCACCAAAACGGTGTTAGTATGAAGCATTAGTCTGGAAACTCTTGGGTTTCTGTATAATTTAAAGGGTCTCGACATTACTATGTAAAGTGCCTTGAGATATTTGATATGAATTGTCGCGATCCAAATTGAATTGAGTCAAACATCGGCCCATGAATGCGATGAACTCATGTTTGAGCAAAGAGGTTTAAGAATTTATGCATCAACCATGAGTAGCAGTTTTATTTGTTGTATTTCGTACAATTCAATGACAATAAAGGTTTTCTATTCTATTCCAATCCACATAAATCTTGTCCCCCTGCATCTCTTGATTTGCTGCTGAGAACTACTGATAACTTCTCTTTGATTTGATTTTACACACGCAGCCACACGTAACAGTCCAGCTAAGTCTCAGAGACTAGTATCCATAAAGCAGCCGTCTCCTTGTTGCTTAATGAGAATGAATGAAGACCTGCCAAAGCGTCTCCGCCTGCCAGTCTGTTTTCCCGGTGTTCAGTGCTTGCATATGCACATTACAGCGCGCTCTTTTGACAAACACGTCCAAATGCACTTCTTTCCCACACACACACACACACACATCATTAGCCTGAGCTACACACTGAACAAATGCGTTGTTTGTCAAAGCTTCAGCCCTTAAACTTTTACGACCAGAACCGGTCATTTGGCTCAAGCAAACCCCAAAAATCCTCTCTGGTGATAACTGTGATCTCAGTAATTGGAATATGCAGCGAAACTCCGATCTAAGTACTGGCTGAGGTTTGGTCTGCGATGATTGAAAGCTTTGACTGACAGATTAATTTCCTCAGTAGCTTGCATTGTGTGTACACGCCGCTCTTTCCCCGATGAGAGAATTCACAGCACACACAGTGATGCCTTGTGCTCAAAGCAATACTGGAATTGACTTTCAAACCCGTGCATAAGGTTTGACCTCCTGGCCACACGGACACACAAGTGAGTTCCCCCTGCTCCCTGTAACCTTTGGGTTATTAATACATTTACTTTTTCACCCTGCGGGTTTTTCGAAAAGTGTTTTGTTTTGATCTGGTGATAAAAGGAAATCCCATTGCGAGCCAATTTTTAAATTGCCAGCCCACTGTGTTCATTTCCTTTTGTGTGTGGGGAATGGCTCCGACGTGACGTGTCACCCACCGCAGTCTTTTCAGAAAATGTCTTTTTTTCTTCCACTTGCAAACAGCTAAGTGAATTAAATCTGCTGCAGTTTTAAAACATGCCCTCGGGCCAGGTTTCACTTCAGTGGTACCAAATGGCTTTGTCTTTTGTACTTGTGAACGGCTGCACATGTGTATGGGCTTGCACGCCCCACACGCAGGGGTTTGTGTGTATGCGTGTTTTTGCCTTTTTCCTCTTTTCCGTCCACGGTGTCGACACAATCCCGGCGTTTATGAGATTACCAGAGCCCATTTGTGTTCCGGCGGGAGCCATCTTGGCTCGAAAGAGGCCTCCGCTGGGAACCATCTGGGCTCTACTCAAAGCAGCTTCCACTCCGCCTCCCCTGTCCTCTTCACATTGTGACCAAAGCTATTTACTTTAAAGGGAGAGGGGAACTTGGATTCAATTTGTGTGTGTTCATAAAAACTCTGAGATTTAGCCCGATCATACTAATGAGCTCCGGGGTGGCACCGCTTCAGCACCGCTAAGTGACTGACGTCGCATTAGATTCTCATTGGTTGCAATTATTGTGAAGTCATTAACTGATCATTTTTGCAGAGTTGTCATTTCGTCTAAAATGTGACAAAAACGCTGATTAAAAAGTAAAAGTAATTAATCTTATCTAAAAATCGGACAGAATGATTGGACGGATGTTGGAAACAATATAAAACAAAATAAACCAATTTAAAAGCAGAATTTGCAAGACCAGATCGCAAGTGCGACAAATTGTGGAAGTACTGGTTCTCCTCTGCCGCCTGGTCCTGGATTTTAAGCATCTTCGAGTCGATCTTATTCCGCCTGTGGAAAATGAGGGGTTCTGCTCTCTTTTTAGAAATTAATTTGTCCTCCTTAATTTCACATTTGACCTCTCCATTAGCCTCCATCATCTCTTTCCCACTGCCCGGTAAACTGCCACTTCCCTCACATTTAATGATGCCGTCAAGGTCTCGGTCACCAGTGTTTTATAAGTCACTCTTGTTTTTGACTTTAGTTTTTTAGTATCGAACTTTCACCACAAGGACAAACATAACTTAAGCCATGATGAGTTCCCTGGTGATTAACTCCTAAAGTTGAGTTGTGCGCTTGTTAGTTTGTCTGTTCTTACTCCATCTGATTTGTTAGTGTAGCATCTAATTATAGCACAGTTCACTGATTGTATACTGAAATCTCCATTATGTAGTGATTGTTTGGGAGCGATTGTATTAGTATTCACGATGGGTGCAGATAAGCTGGATGTTTGTGCTCATGAATCGACAATTATCACCTCTGCTCGGGGGGGTATATACAAAAAGTCCTTTCAGTGTGTATTTGGTAATTTGGTGTGCGTGTTCCGCCTGTGTGATGCATCCTGTTGACGCTCCCCGCACTTATCAATCAAGTCATGTAATTTAGGTCATATATTCTGCAGTATATCACTGACATTTTCTCAGTAGGCGTATTTGTAATTTGTTAGAGCAGTGTACACTCATTTCATCCATCCGGTCTGCATGTGCCGTTGCCAGGAGCCGGCCAATCTTCCTCTGTAGAGTTGGCAGTATGTGGTAAATGAAGTCAGGAAAACAAAGTGGACTAATTTGCTTTATTATGAAAGAGCGTAGGACCACATGTCTGTGTTGCCAGTGATTTCACTTACACAGCTTCTTCCCCTTCAGTATTTGTGTCTCGATAGCGTTGTTGATCTCACTTGTTTTTTTCCTCACACATTCAATTTGTTAGAATTTTGTTCTCTTTTGGGCGTTAATCAGAATTAAACGTAGATGAAATGTTCCCTTCACCTCAGGATAGCTTTTAACAAGTGGTAGAACTCCCTTTCCAAGTAAAGCTTTCATCAAACTATAAAAAAAAAGTGCTACCAGAAGGTATCCACTCATTCTACACTATTTCACATTCTGTACTTTGTAGAGACAGATTTGGGTTTTTTTTGCATCAAATTCTTTTAACACCTCGTGGAGCAGACTCTGGGTCAGCAGAAGGCCACTGGCTGCACCAATCAGAGCAGAGACAAACTTTTTGTTGAGTTTCAATCTTCCTTCCAAATTGGACTGTTTCCCAGCAAAGAGTGTTACTTTTTAGTTGTTAGCGCTGCTTTATTTTTGTTTTGCATTCGCCGTTCCAGTAACAGTTCAGTTGGTTGCAGCCGTTCCGGACCAGCGATGCTCTAATGGCCTTGTTACATAACGGCTCCTGCACTCAGAGACCAAGAGAGATAAAATGGAGTTGAGTATCCGAGATAGCAGAGAGGAGGGAGAGTAAGAGAAAGCAGATAATACAGAATCAGATCGAACTTGGATCCTATCATGGTCGTGACCTGGGAGGGTCGACCCAGTGTCCTCTCTGCTCTTTCCTTTTTGTTTGTTTCTCTCTCTTAATACATGTAACAGACCAGCACAGTAATTATTGTATGGTTGTTGTTTCATATAACATGTAGCAAGAGTTGAAATAACGTAACTTTACTTTATTATTATTTTTGGCTTGATCCAAATGGAATCTGCATCCGTTAAGTGGAAATACACAGTGTCAGACTTCTGCAGTCCTCTGTATGTCACTGCCGTATGCAAAGGTTGTCAATTTAAAGATTAACACAAGAGTAGATTATGCATTCATTAATAAAAGCTTTTAACTTTAGCTGAGAACAAGTCAGAGCAGTTTACAAACTTAATTCCCCTCAGATTTCCCTTGTGGCTGTGGGGCTAAGCAGCCCGAGTCTTAATCGCTTGACTTCTCCCTATCTCCTCAACACACCTGCCCTCTCAATTTCTCGCTGACTGAGGCTTTCGAGTGGGATAAAATCAATTGATTTTTTTTTCTTTTTTTCCTCCTTTCTTTCCCTGGTCGTCCATCACTTATGAAACAAAACGCAATGAATAGATAATTAGCCTGAATAGGCAGAATTTGGTTACAGTCCATCGTGGGCAATGTTGTGCGATCTTTTCCTACTTCGTCAGCAGGGTTAGCCGTTTCCGTGGCCTCATTTGTTAACGTAAAGATATTGCAACTTGGCTGTCACTAATCACGAATGACTTAAATTGCACACACAAAAAAAACAAGGATGACAATATTTACAGAATTTAATCAGTTTGAAGTGCATACGCAACACATTTTCAAAACCATTTGTAGTGTTTATTGGAAGCCGACAGTTGTGGTTAAATGACAATGTCCTGAACAAGTTGGCCTCTATGTGCAGGAAGACAAGAGATGACTGCTGAAATGGTATTTATGTTTGAAAAGGAATGAAACAGGATCTCTGTGTGCCGGGCCATCTTATCAATAGAGAGCTCACAGTCGTCCATTGATGTGTCTGTTTAAGAACAGAGGTGTCTTGTCAGAGGACCCCATTCACTTCATCGCTGTAATGGAATCTCAACCCTAATCTCGGATTCAGAACATTAACCACGCTCTTCTTCTCTCTCCCTCTCCTCTTATTCCTCTGTTCTAGGTGGAAGTTGAAGTGGAAAGCATGGACAAAGCAGGGAACTTCATTGGCTGGCTGCACGTCGAGGGTGTGAATCTGTCGGTGGCGCTGGTGGAAAACGCTCTGTCCAAGGTCCACTTCACAGCCGAGCGCAGCGGCTACTACAAAACCCTGGTCTCAGCAGAGGAGGGGTGCCGACTGAGGAAAGAAAAGGTAGGTCCCGAGCGAGAGCAGCTCAAACTGTAGATCATATTAAACTCTCAAAGTGACGACTGCTCCCAAGTGACATAAAACTGTCTCCATAAAGCTTCCAAGTGGTGAAAGAGGCACCTGGAGGAAGACTTGGGAAAACCAGCGTGGCATCTAGTTCAGGGTTGTTCAGTGAGAGCTCAAGATACATTTGTCGTGTATCACTGAAGATGTCATGTTTGTTGGGGGCTTTATAGATACACTGACTTTTGTCACTGCAGCTTTCAGCCCAGGTTACTACATCAGTATTTACTCTGCTGGCTTCCACATCCCCGATTTATGATGTTCTAGGTTGAACTCTCTGTGGACATATTTTAGTCTACGCTGCATAAATCCGAAAATGGCCTCTTTGTTCCCTTGGCCGGAGGATTGTCCATTCCAATGCGAGTGCCCCCCTCCCACCTTCAGCTCAACTACTTCTTACTAGTTCATTAGTAGAGGTAAAGATGCAGTCAGCTGGAATAAAGACACTTTGGAACTGAGGGGAGAAAACATAAAAAGCTGTTTGTTCTAATAAGGGAACACACAAACACATTCTCTCTGCGGTCGGTACCCAGATGCTGCTTCTGGCAAAATGCAGCCCTCCTCTAAACAGCCACTCTACTCTTCTCCCTGGTAAACTTCCACACGTTGACCTCGCCAAAGGGTAAAGCCCACCCTCCACCCCCCCTCTCCAGCCTGACAGCCAATGAGGTGGGGTTGCCATGACCTTTTTTTTGTGTGTCCATTTTGTGTCCATAAAACTATAAAGGTAGTGAAGGACCCCCCAAGTCGTCCTGGAACATGAAATCCCTCAAACTGTATTTATAGGATGCAGTCGGTAGCGTGAGTTTAAGGAGACATATGTTGTTTTTCCACTTTATCTTTTCTTTAGTTTGTTTATAAAGTTTTTTTTGTATATGTAAAGGGAAGGAAAGTTAAAGGGGGCTCCTCTCCCCCCCAGCAGAGATCACGGAATCTCCTGAAACTCCTCGTCAGTCGTTCAATACTTCCGGGTCGCTTTGATTGCACGATGCCCAACATTTGCATAATGCACACCTAGCGGCTATTCCGGCATGCCCACTAACAAAAACATGCTAATGCAAGAGTGTACGCAGTTGACCAATCACGTCAGAGGGGGCCAGCGAGCCAATCAGAGCGGACTGGGCTTTGGTGAGGGGCGTGGGGGCTTAAAGAGAGAGGAGCTAAAAACCAAGAGGCTGAATAGATGAGCTGCAGCGATGGGAAGTATTGGAGCATGTAAACCTTTGCAAGTAATAACCGCAATTAAAAATGTCAACCTGAATACGAGCTTAACATGTCTCCTATTGTGACTCTGCTCCATCTGGGGCAGAGAGCAGCCACATATCTGTGGTTATCATGGAAAGTTCCCTCAATGGGAGCCCTGTGATGGATGCAGGCCTCCTCTCGCCCTGCATTTTCATTAAGGCTCCACTAGTCACCCCCCTGCCAGATGCATGAACTGCCCGGCCAGCTGTCAGCCTTGTCCTCTTTCTCTCCATCTCTGTTACTTATTTTCGCTCCTCTCCCGCTCTCCCTTCTCTCATCCCTCACTCACCTCTCCCTGTTTGAGTCCTTAAGGATTCGCAGATGCCTCCTCTCCCCACATAACTGTGATGTATGGCTGGAGCCGAGAGATGGGCTGTGTTCCTTTTTCCCTCCCCAGGATCTATCATGTTCCCCGCTCGTCTTTCTTCTCCTTCCCTCGCTTTTCTCACCGACGCACTCCATCTTTGTCTTCCTGCTCCAAAAATAGTGAATGAGAGCGATCTTAAGATGTTGTGAGTGGCGCGCAGGTGAACCTGTGTCCGGAACGATCCTGCCAGCGATGTGAGCATCACCGACTCTGCCATGTCGAGTCGAGCTCCGGCGAGGAGGCACACTCCTGACACCTCTGATGACAATTTCACTACCGGTCTCCTCCCTGTCTTTGCGGCGTTGAGACAGATTGACTTTCACCGCAAGGTTTTGACTTGAGCCAACCTGAGTGCGGACGGGGCTGAGAGGCACAACTGCAGAGCAGGGCCCGAGTCGACAAGACAGACAGTGATTACGTTTGATGTTAGTTCGCCGCGGGCACCGGTGCACCGATCAACCGCGGCCTGATTTGTTTGTGTGTCTGTGCGCGTGCGTGTGGTGTGTTGTGTGTGTGCGCGACTGCAACCTATGCAAGTTGAAGGCAGATGAGGTGGGACTCGCCGTTCTAATTAACCCGTAGAGACCATCCAGAGAAAAGCTGAGAGCTCGGCTTTTTCTCTTTTTTTTTCTTCTTTCTGTCTTTCTCTTTTGAAGTTGGGGCTGGTCTTTGTCTGTATGTAGGCTGAGGAGGCTAGGTAGGGCAGATTGCATCTCCTCCCCAGCTCCCTCCCGCTCTTCCTCTTCTCTCATTGCCCTCTCCATATAGTCCCCACGGCTGTGGATATGGAAGGCATCGGTGGTACTGCTGTGTCAGGCGTGCCTACACGAAAACAATGTTGTAATCAAGCGCGCTCTTAGGGTGTGAGTGGGGGGGTGTGTGTCTGTGTGTGTGTACTGACACACTCATTAAAGGAAACTCTGCGTTGGTGGTCCAGCAGGGACCTGGGGGACAGCGGGGGGGTTGCATCGAGGCTTGCTGGAGAAGCATCCTGAACCAAAACTGCTTAGTTCGAGTGACTTAAGTGAATATTTTGCTTCAACGAGACCAATGGGACAAAGTGATTGTGTTCTAAATGAAGCATTCCGAAGGGTTTGAAGACGAGCCTTTTCTAGAGCTCAGCAGATTCTCGACTTGCGTATCAGCATCTCTTGAAACTCTCCTCACATCAAACCCACCCCCGATTGTCCACACATGCAGAAGTCGAAGGCCTGGGCACATTCCTAATTCTGTCCCCCTATTATGTTTATTTATGGCTAAGCTATTGTTTACCTAAATCTCTCTAAAGCGTGTTGCCCTGTCAGAACCCATTGTCACGCTTTCAGTATTTAACATTCACATGATTCAGCAAGTCGACAGACCCGGGACGCTGCAGAAACTTGTTTCACATCGTTTCAACAATAAGTCGACCGTTGCCAAGTGATGCTCATGCCCTCTTAAATCTTCCTTTTTTCCGCCTGGTGTTGCAAGGCATTCTTGTGTATATTTGGATTCTCCGAGGGGTAGGAAAAACGAATTCTTGCTTACCAGGCATCTCTGTGAACAACATTCGTTGCAGAAAACAGTGCGTTTTGTCATTGTAATGTGAGACGGCTCATTGCAGCTATTCATGTGATGTTCCAGTATTCCCACGCCGCAGCTGAGCGAAAAAATTAAGTTGACAAGTTAGCAGCAGTTTGGCTCAAAATTGGATTGGGAGGAGCGATTTGAGACTGTAGAGACATTTGCTGTATCTCTCATTTAAGTTCCCACTAAGCCTGAATTGGTGTGGTTTGTCAATATATGAGTGTGGCTCAAGGGACTTGAAATCAAATTCAATCGTGATAATGAAAAGGAACTGGTCCTGGTTCTTCTCTGCGCGTCAGAGCTTTTAAACATCCTCCAATATCTCGATATAAAAATGTAAATATCGAGACAAGGAGGTAAAGCAGCCTAATGGCGGCTGAACGCCAGCAGAGGATAGAAACAGGCAACTGGATTAAATAGGTGCTCTAACAATCAGCCCACAATAATGAACCAGTGGGCTTTCTGTCTTTTGCTGTAATTGCACATCCTTGAAGGAGATAAACACACTCCAATGGATCCGGGAGTGGAGACGAGAAGATGGAAAAGAAGAAGAAATGAGGAACAAAAGAGGATATGACAACCCCAGTTAATGATATTTCACATCACAGGACTCTTTATATCGCTGCCCGCCCCCTTTTCCTTTCAACCTCGCTCAGCCCTCCTCACAGACCACTGTCTTTTCAGTGTTAGTGCATCCTTATGCTCAGCTGTCTTCACTTGTTCCCCCTCTCTTTTCTACTGTGCTCCCTCAACTAATCATCCTGAAATCCCCTCCTATTAACCGGATTAATTCCTTGTCGGACGCCCTGTGTCGTGCCCTTGCTCTTCTCAGCTGCTTTACGGTTGTGCGGATGCTGCAGGACACTTTCCTCTGTGGCCACAGTGACTCAGACACCTGCATCACTTGTGCCCTATTTTCATTTCGAAAAATCAAATCCCCTAGAAGCATACATTAAGAATTCGGTGCTGCTGTTCCCTGGACTTCACATGTCAACACCACTGGTCACAGTGCGCTGAGTAGCATCGTTTTGACATTGAGCTTGTTGACGTGTCCTTGGCAGGAGCCTGATTGAAGCACATAATCCTGTTCCAGCTTTCTTTCCCTTTATTGGGGTGGAATTTAGAGTTGAAAGTCCAGCTTCTCCCTGGGGCCTGCACACAAGTATGCATTTACACGTGGCTCACACCAATCATTTCTGTGTTCTGCACAAAATGATCACAGCACTTGCAATTTGATGTGATTGGGAAATGCTGAAGGATATGTGGATATAATGCTATGTGGCCATTTCTGTCCCTTTTTATTTCACTTAACTTGCCTCCGGCCGACGGTCTCAAGGGTTAAGTGAAAATATCTTTCAATCTGTGATTTCTAACCAGTCTTTGCAGTAGGAGACTGTTCTCGAAATGTGCACTTTGACACCTGCCTTGGTTCTGATCCCTTGAATCTCTTCAGCTTCTCCTCCGTGTACGGCACCAACTTATCATCCATTTTGTCTTGTTCAGCTTTGCGTCAGCCATGTGTCAGAACCGTCATTAACACACCCACTTGCTAGCCGGGAGATGTTCTTACATTTTCCTGCTGTTTCCAGCTGGGCTAACTTCCACTTGGACCTTTGCGTTCTCCCATCCAGCCCCTATGGATCACTTCAGGAGACCGTCTGAAAGCAGCATTATTTCAACCTGTGCTAAAATCAACATCTCCCTGTCCTCCCATCTAATCTGTGTCTTCTCAGCAGTCGGCGCATCACACACCTGGCTAAACAGCAACATGCTGTGGATGAATCAAGATAATTGGGCTTTTAGCGTGGCTAATAGGCTTGTGTCTCTGAGTTCAAGCTGCAGGAAGTTTACCTCTCGTGGACTGGTTCCCATCTTGGGGATTAGCCATGGTTGGCATTCCGTCCACATGCAATAATAGGATTTCTATGGAAATCCACATGGTATTGTATGTTTTACCTGGAGCGATTTATGTCCAGCAAATGTAAAGAAAATGCATGATTTGTACAGTGAGGCACCATTTACTGTTGTGCACTGATTCTTAGTCCTCGGATGTAGAATTACATACAAGCAGCCTTGTTTGCTCTCCATGGATGACAGTCCCTTTTCTATTAATACCACGCTCAGTGCCTTCTTAAGCCCCGCAGCCATTGAAACGCTTTCAGGGTTGCAATCTTTTTCTCTTTTCTCCCCCCATTGTTCCCGGCCTCTCATAGTGAAATAACCTGTGGCAGTCATCAGGCAATATCATGGGGAAACGCTGCGGATTAATATTAAAGGAGCTCAGCTATGGAGGCTTCAAGTGAAATAACAAAATAAATTTGACATAATGTGCTGCTGAGTCAACCCATTGTTTGACCGAATCATTTCGCTGCAGCGTTTCCCTGTTTACTTCTGGCCGGATAATTGCACCAGCATTACCGTCCCAGTTTCATCCAGCTCCCCCATCTATTGCTTACGGCGGCCACTGCTGCCTTTGAGTCAAGAAAGAGAGGCTTTGTTGTAGGTTGTATTGTGTGTTGCATCATGGACCATGACAATGCACAGCCAATCAGAGAATGATATTCAATTACCGAATAGATACCTTTCCAGTCCATTTGAGAGGAGAGATGAGTGAAGGCTGAGGAAACTGCCTCTTATTAGTAGCTTTGTGTATCAATCACATTTCAACCAGTATGGTAAAGGTACTGGTACCTGGAGTTCTGCACCAGTACTCAAGGGTACCATCTTACAGTACTTCTCAGTCTTTGTGGGTCAACATTTGCTGTTGTGTTGTTGTCACTACTAGATGTATTTCGCTCAGTGCCCTTTAAAGCACTGAATCTGATACCCGACCCTTATAACGACTTAATCGAAAAGCATAATTGAATATCGTCCAATTCATATCTGGTGATATCCTCAGGGGTCATTGTTTGCATTTTCTCAATTGCCTCTTGGAACAGTTTCAAAACAGTTTTGTGGCGAGGCTTTGTACGGCTGAACCCTGGCTAACAAAGAAAAGGGCACTTTGTCTCGTTACATTCTGCCAACTGCAGCAAACTCTCTCATCTTAATTTAGTAAACTTGGACGTCGGCCATCATTGGTTTTCGAGGTTGAGTCTGTGGGGCCTAAAATATACGGTGAGGACTTTTGGGAAATGTATCCTGAAGACCCATTTACAATGCAGGTGTATGTAGAACTGCTGACTCAGTGTAATTAACGCCACTAAACCCAACAGTTAAAATCGCTTTGTCTTGTGTTAAGTGTTAAACTGTGTGTGTCTGTCCATTCTTTCCCTACTCTACTCGATAGTCTAAAGCGGATATATATGTCAAAGTGTCAGGTACGTGTCCAAACTCCAGAAAAACCGATGGGTGGACTGAATGGTTTCATCAGCAGCATTTTTCTAAAAGACAGGTGGGTGGGGGGGTCAGGAGAATCATTGCGTCGGTGGCGATTTGCATTTTTTTGCCCTTTTAAGAGACGAGTGGCTCAACCTGTGCCAGGAGTCACAGTACATCACCTCTCCCATGGCCGAGGTGCTAATACTCGCTTCGCTTCTGCTGTGAATTCATCATCCCCGGTGTTGCAGCAAAAAAAATGACCGCTCACGTCTTCGCCCCATTAGAACACAATGCTGTAACCTGTGAGTGGGATGATTCAGTGACTCAGCCTAATGCGTCCAAATCAGGCACTACTACTGGTAATGATTATCTGATTCACCCCTATGATGAAATCACAACACGTCTCTGTGGAACAAGCTAACTAACAACCTGCTCAGACAAAATATCACTTGCAATCTAATGAATAGGCCTCAAGCTCCTGAACTTGTTTTGGAAACCGCAGCACAGTTATTAGTTTGCGCTGGTTTAATAAAGTGCAGCGTGACATCTCCACACGCTTTTTATTCATCTCTATAAATGTCAAGTGATCTGCTAAATTCACAACCGAATAATAATCCCGGCAGTTGTTGATTTAAAGTGAAATCACGTGACGGTGAATATCAAATCAGATGGGATAAAGGAGGAGCTTGTTGGGATGAGATGGTGGAGTGTAGTTGTGATGGCCTGCCCCAAGTGGCTCAGGAGGCCCCCCCCCCGTGTTATGATGGAAATCAACCTACCCAGTGACAGGGCATGCGTGGGCCCGTTGCCAGTGTGTCAATACACAAGCAAGATAATGGCTGCAGGGTTTGTTGGCAAGTGTGAGAGCACGGCGGGCTCACAGCAAGGAGACCTTAGTGCCTGCCTGGTGGCCACAATGGGAGAGGTGACCCTATGTTGACACCTCACGTCACTGGGATAGATGGAGAGGCCTGAAAGCTCCGTTATATATATATGTGTTTTATATGTATATCACGACCCCAGTCCCCCTGTGTTCATATGTGCAGCGTGTGCAGATGTGTGTGTTCGTGTGCGACTGTATACCAATTTCCTTTCTGTTTGTTTACTATGCCATAATGTTTGTACGCCCGTTTGCGTGTGAGTCGGCTCCCGCCTTCATCTCTCTTCTCAGCCCCCGTGTGCACAAAATGAACCAGCCGACCACACAAAGGCAAAGAGCTGACGGAGGCTTTTTCATACGGCTGAAAGATTACATAATGATTCTCAGTGCAGTGTGTACACGTCTGCAAACACACATACACACACACACACACATTAACTTGGTTGCAGATGGAGGGAGGCGCCACACGTGCACACACACAGACACACACCCACCATACTGTCACTGTCTCTTTCAAGCATGTGCAGTCCCGACAGTGCAGCCTCAGACATACACATGCATGCTCTCTCTTTTCTCTCTCTCCCTCTCTCTCTCTGGGGACACCCCCGTTCCTACTGTAGACGCTGGACCCTCAGTGCCCTGAGGCAGAGAGACAGAAAGACACAGGAAGAGATCAGTGGACCCAGTGATGTGTGTGTTATTTACACCCCAGCCCCCAGTTTCCTCTGTCTGCCTTCATCCTCCCTCCCCCCCCCAGTTCCAAGCTGCAAACTCAGCAGTCTGTCAACTCCACTCGCGCTCTCGTTGAACACACATGCAAGAAAAACCTCCTTCCGTTTTCATCCGCATCTCGTTTTCTACCCCCACAACACACACACACACACACACACACTGTGCCGTGCGTCCGTGGCCGGTCATCGGCGGAGCGGCACATGTGAGCGAGCGCGTTTTTTTTTGATGAGCAAGAAACTAAAAACCGTAACCCACACTCATCGCAGCGAGTCTGTCTCAGCAGTCTCACCTACTGCCTGCTGAATTATACATTCACACGAGTTGCAGGATTTACACGCTGACTTCGGAGCTCTCATCTGAAAAATGCATCCAGCCACAAGGACATGACAATCCTGGAGAACACACACACACACACACACACACACACACACACACACACACACACACACACACACACACACACACTCTCTCAGATGAGGCATTCTACTTGATGAAGCATACAAACAGGAAGTCTGCCTTTTTGTTTAGTGCAGCCTTTTCTTTGTGCTCAGCTGTGTGCATGTGATCCGTTCTGTCCACGTGTCATCGATTTGTTCGCCCGCTTCCTTAAAGTTTGGGTTTTTGTTGCATCTTCATAATGCATCTGCATGTTTTTATATGCATTTGTCTTTATGTCCTTGGCCCTGTGCTTCCTCCTCTCCAGTCATGCACAGGATTCTTGCAGGCTCTTAGCAGAGGTCCACAGGGGCAGGTTTGCGGCTGCCTCTGGTTCATCAGTGCAGAAATAACTCAGGCAGTCCCCCCCCGTCCCCCCTGTACCCCATCCCCATCCGCACCCTGCCGCACACCCTGCCACCCTCCCGCCCCTCCCCTCCGCTCTCGGGACAGAGCGGCTGGGGCCACGGGAGGAGAGAGGGCTGAAGAGAGTGAGAGTGAGGTGGACCGCTGGCAGAGTAAATGATGTGATACGACATAGTGCATTGCATTATGGCTGATTAACACGTGCTCAGCTACGCCACCCGCAACAGAAAAACACAAACCCCCAGGTCAGCCTCGCTCCACCCCTTATATCCTAGGGCTTCCCTCCTCGTTCTTTTCTCTCCTCTTCCTCTGGCCCCAATTCCTCCTCGATCTCCGCTGATGAAAGTGAGTGTGAAGGACGTGCGCTAGAGGATTATTTGATCTCCCTTTTTTTTTGGTGCTGGTTTTGACACTGTGAGGAGACACTTTTCCACTTGGTTTGCTGAGGACCGGTTGTGGCCGGCTGAGGGGAATGCACAGGCAGCACGCCTTGTACTCGAACACACATATTTGTAATTGGTCAGCTCCTTGTGCAGCGGCCGTTAATTGACGCATTAAGGATCTTTATTTTAATACCGTCAGACTTCGAAAATCCTCCCTTTAGAATACCCTTTAACTTCAAGGCACGTCTTTCCTTTTTTAAAACACTACCCAGTTAACAAAGTCTTTACATTTTTTATTATACATGATGTATGATAATGTATAATAAAGCTTTGAATAATGAAACAGTTTGCAAGGCGCTCGCATCGGCGACATTCCTGTGACCTTGCAGCAATTTGCAGCGACATCCCCGACGTGATGAATCGGCCGCACCATTCATGTGAACATCCATTAGGGAGGGGGGGGGAAGCAGCGATGGCATTTCCTCTCTGCAGATAACAGACATTTATGTGTGTTTGGAGTCATCAAGCAGATGCTGTGAAAACCTTGAATCCTCCTTCCTCCCCCTCCCTCCTTCCCTTTTCTATTTTTTATTTGCCGCGCTCCAAGTGTCCTCGCTAATCGTCCCTTGTGTAATCAGGGGAATATGTGCGTTTGCACTAAAAATAAGAAAAGGCGACTTATAGTCATTTGCGCACACTTTGACATTTTTTAGGGCCCCTGCTCGGAGCCACACTTAACTCCAGTTAATATGGGTCGGCAGTGACACCCCCCTCTCCTCCCCGCTCTTGCCTTTTTTCTTCTTCTTCTCTGCTGTGTAATGAAATGCTAAATATTTGTTTCTTCGGGGCACCATTTAAATGCTCTCTCTGCTGGTTGGGACCTTCAAACCTTTCCCCTCCCTTTTAATGAGATGCTGTTTTGGGAGTTCCGAGGCATTGAGATTAGACCTGGTCACCTGAGAGGGTTTTGACAAGGGCTACGTGCGTCCGACATCTCCGACCTTCCCCAAATAGCTTATTATTATAGTGATGATCATTATTGTTACCCAGATAAATGCAGGTTCCTTTGACCTCCTCTAGGTTGCAGGTCTTAGCTTGTCTTAGCAGGAAGAAGCTTGATGCTGACGCCTCATCAGTTCGCTTTACTACACCTGCTCATAGACGCAGAATCCTCTACACGTCGGCTGCATTCCCTTATTCTCTCCATCTGTTTGCTTTATGACTGCTTTCATTCTTCTGCCCTCTCTCTCTCTCACTCCCCTCCCCTCCCTGCCTTCAGCTCCTCCACTGTTTCTCCCTCTCATTCATTTGCTCTTGTCTCAGCACCTGCACAATTTCATCCCCACCCCTCTCTCCCTCACTCTCTCTCTTTCTCCCCATCTTTAATTCAACCTCTTTTCTCTCTCCCTCGCCCTCATTCCCTCACCCCCTCTCCCCCGTAGAATTTGGCATTCAGTTTACTACCCTCACCTCACATGCTCTCTTGTGCTGTCTCAATGTTAGGAGAATGTAAAGTCAATTGATTCATGGCTGTCCTCAAAGTGCAGTTTCTAAGAGGAGCACCCCCCCCGAAAAAGAAGGTCGGTGCAGCTTCTGTGAATGAGGTGTTCTTTTCTCCCTCCGGCAGCTCATTTGTGTCAGAGTGGATCTTTTGAAAGAGCGTACACGGGGGTTACAAAGACCGGCTTCTGTGTGTTGCACTCAATTCTCATGTTTGCAATTTATCGGTATTATGCTGCCAGGACGTCAACGCTCTACCTGCACAGGGCTGATATGAGCCTGGTAACTGCACAGGGCTGCACCTGTCACTTCCAGTCTGGTATTTTAGTGTGTTCAGCGGCCGCTCTCCATCACAAAATAAAAATCTCAGGCGTCGTCACACTGTCCGACGAATGAAATATGTTGCTGTGACCCCCGGTTAAGTTATAAAGCGCTGGTCTGTGGTGAGGCATCCTACATGTTTGTTTTTTTTAACACCTTTAAAAAAAAATATATATGGTAGCCCCTTTATAGAAAATTGATGGGCCCTTTTTTCATGGGCTGTCAACCTTGGAGTACGGTGACGTGTGGAAAGGAGGAAGAGACGGATGAATACAATGAGGCAGGGGAGAGATGGAGGATGGGACGGATGGCTCTGAGGATTGACAGACTGGATTTTTTGTGAGTTGGGCCTGTCATGGTTGATGATCATTGCATTCACATGGACAGTTGGTTTAATCATTTCCCTGGCTGGCTCTCCTTCCTTTCCACAGATTTCTAAAACTTCCACTTACTCCGCTTCGTATTTTTTGCTTATGCGGCAGATATATACAGTTTTCTTTTCCTACAGGTTTGTATGCACGGGTGTAACTTCTGATACAAAATTAAAACACAGTTAAAACACAATATAAAAGGAATTCAAATGTTAATCGAAAATGAGGGCAAAATAAAGGAAATTTTCTGTTATTTCTTTGACAAACTTTTCTTTTTTTACTTGTAAAGATTCAGGTTTAAAGAGTTTATTTGAGTTCTTCAACACTCAGTTGTAATTTAGCTCAGCCCACTGTTACCCTGCTCGGTGTCCTGGCTGACCCGCCTTCAGAAATTCACTCTGTATCCAGAGAATGGGACCACTCTTTTTTCTTTTTCGTTGCTTTTTACAGTCTCTCTCTCTCTTTCTTTCTTTCTTTCTCTCTCTTTCATGCCTCAGGGACAGACAGTTACATAAACAGGCTCTCGTCATTGCTGCATTTCCGATTCCCACCATTGTACCAGTCCCTCCTCTGCCCCCTGCCTTTCTTTCTCTTTTTCTCGGTCTATATTTCTCATTTTTTCACAGATTATGTCTTTAACATGCAGCTACTTCCTCCATGTTTGTATCCATCTCACCAAAGCTTTTTCACATTTAGACAATTGACAGTTAAAGTCAACTACAATAGTAGTTGACTTTAAATACAATTATCTATTAAAGAATAAAAGAGAATAACATAAAAATTATACTTGCTTTATGTAGGAATTAAGTATCAAACTGGCTCCTGAATACTTGATGGGGCGAACTAAAACTTTATTTGTTAAAATGTGAGCGGAACACAAAAGCCTATTCTGAATAAATGAACTCGGTGCATGGTGTTCTCAATTAGAGCCGAGTTGATTTCACACCTTTGTCAACATATTAGTTTGTGTCTCCGGCACAGAAACACAACTGAGCCGACCTCCCTCTCTCCTACAAAGATGCCGATTAGCTAAGTTGTTTCTCAAACTGTCAGATTCGCAGGAGGAGCGTCACACCACTCCCGTCTTTTTTACAAATTGTGAAATGTGGAAATCAGTGGCGATGGGATTGCTCTCTTTTTCTCCCCCACCTCCCTCTCACTTTTCCCTTCTCCCTCCCTTTTTTTTCTCACTTTCTCTCTCTCTTCCCCACCGCGTCTACATCCACATTAACCTCTCTGGCGCTCTCTTGCCTTCCCGCATCTCTCACTTTTCCCTAATCCCCACCCGCTGGGAGCAAAGGAACAATCGAGTTGAAGGTGTGCATCCTTTTAAAAGAGAAGGGGGGAATAAAAGAGTGAAAGGGAGATTAAAAAAAAACACCCCCCCCCCGGAAAGCCAGTTGTCATGGCAACACTGTGGCAATCCGGGACAGGCCGGGCCTGTTAATTAAAAAGTTGATTAATTGCCTTTTAATTGCATACTTATACATTGTAACGTTGAGGTAGTCCTGTATCTTAATCACTCTGCTTTGTAGCCACTCTTTTCTCTTCTGTAATCTCCGGTGATCAGAGGGAGGGAGCGTGATCTCCTGGCCGATAATCCGCCAGAGTTGATAAACGTATCTTGTAGAGGACGGATGAAGTGGAAGCAGAAGGGATGCAGGGGTGGATGTCGTCCCACTTTTAGCCCGCGTGGTGTTTTAGTCGTCGGTGCATTTTTCGGGGAGGGCCGGCATCTCACCGATTTGGCATCAAGGTCATGAGAACGTCTGGAAAGAGCAGAGGACACATCTGAAGGACGGGGACGGTGAGACCGGGGGGGACGTCATCTGGCAGATCATACATACAAATGCAAAAAAATCCGCGGCGGGTAAAACAAACAGTAATCAAACACAAGTCGAGTGCGTCTGGAGTCCATCTCTACAGCCCCTCCACCTCTCCTTGTAGCCGCACCTCATTTTTCATCAAGGTTATCATGATGCACAATCAGACAAAGTGTTTGTCTTGGGCCGCAACTTAATTATTTCTGCCTCCCTCTTTGCTTCTGCCTCGGTCCACGCCACCGGGAAGATTGAGTGTCCGTGTCACGTGCCCTTGCAGCTGGTCGCCTTTTAATTGCGTGCTGATTCCCCGGCGCCGCTTCTGTTGAGCTCTCGATGACACCTCGCCCGGCTCGATCATCATTTAATGACCACACGTGGACGAGGAGACAGCGACCAGGGAGGACGAGGCGTGCGTGTGAACCGTGAGCGGCGCCCGGCGCACACGCGCTCGCACAGCCACCCTCCTAGCCGCTGAGTGTGTGTGTGTGTGTGGCGCCCATGAGGATTGCGAAAACAGGTGTCGGTTTCTGTGTGTGCGCACGTATTGCCCCCCCACCCCCGATTGCATATGCGCCCACATGTCTTGTTTCCATGGCAACGCTATGCCCCCGCCCCCTCTCGGTTCACGTGCACACATCGACCTCTGTCAGGTGCAAGTTAATGCTTGTTCCTAGTAGTACTTTGTCAGGGGGCCGGCAGACCTGCTCCAACAAATCACCCACACACATGCACACTCACACACACAAACACACACACACACACATGTCTAAGTGGATCAATTTGTGTCAATTTAAAAGTGTAAGAAGTTGCCACCACGATAGCCTGGGGTCGTTTTCAAGCCCTCTGCTGTCGTGAATGTCAGTGCGTGTGTATACGGTGGGTGGGTGGGTGGGTGGGGTCATATTCACCGTGTAAGCCTGGGCTCAGTAGCCTCGCAGCCTGCCCGGTGCCTCTTTGATGGCAGAACATCTGTTGGCTGTGATATGAAGCCAGGCAGCAACTCGACTTTCTCCCCTTCTCCCCGGCTCCCTTCGCTTTCTCTGGCGTGAATTCCCCAGCTGCTTCTCCCCCCCCCCTTCACCTAAAAAACCCTGTCCCCTGCCACCTGTGCAGTTTTAATGCATAATTTATCTGCTAAGTAACCACATCCAAGAGACTCATCCCTCCCTCCGTCTCATGCTCTCTCCCCCCCCTCTGCCTCCCCTCGGTGTGGTCTGGCCTCGGACGTAGAAATACACACCTAATGTTTTAATATTCTTCTTTAAGCAGATTAGGATTGATTTGGTTCCAGCACCGGAGAGAGAAGTGTTGAAATCCGGCGTCCCCCACAGCCACCGGCCTGCATCTCCCTTAGCTTAAAGAGCTGTTTGTTTGAATTCAGTAACTCTTAACGGCTGCATTGTCAACATCAATTTTAATTTTTTAAATTTCAGTGATTATTGTATAATATTCAAATACTAGCTTTTGTCATATCAGTCCAAAACTAGTCCAGGTTTTTGTGAAACCTCGGCAGCCACGGTTTTAACTGGCATCAGGCCCAGATACCAAATAACCTCTATTTTGACCTCTCTCCATTGTCAAGTATAGGATTGATTTATAAAATGTATTGATTAATGTATTGGGCCCATGGTGACATTGTTAGTTCGTAGTGTCATGTGTTGTAGTTCTTTCTCAATGATATATATTAGTTTGCTACATTCTCTTCACATGTCGTACTTGACATACAGTCGCTCCTAAATTTCATTTGACCTGGTCTTAAAAAAGACTTTAAACTTAACTACCCTCAGACCTGCAGGATCCCATATAAATGCATCAGAAGCACTGCATGTGTTTATGAAAACAGAATTGCCTCTGGAACTCTGGGCCTTCGACGCATTAAACCTTTATATCAAACGTGATATATTGGTGTCGTGTGATTTCAGTTTTTACAGCTTGTCACGCGGGCCTGTGTGCAGCTGACATGTTTTGTTACCCTGTCCACATGTGTGGCCTTGCGGGCCCATAAGCGGTCGTATTATATTAGCCCACTGAGGCAGGAACGATGCCGCTGCCGTCGCCGTATTGTAACACAACCTGGACCAACTCTTCCCAAGGCCACCACCGGCCTATTGTACACATACATGTGTGTTTTTCCTGGAATGGATGTTTTACGACGCAAGGCTGCCATGCATTATATATCTGGATATGAGGACGACAGGGAAGGAATGACAACGAGGCTTGTCCCCGCATGTGATAAATCATCGTTCCCCCACTGCCACGGCCCCTCTTACTTGGCCCACCATGATAAGGTTAGCCATCGAGGTTAATGTCCCATCAACAACCCCTCTTAACCTTGGAGAAAGGTTTTCTTTTTTTTTGTTTAAGGGGGCTGGACAAGGGGGGGGGTAATGTCTTTTCTCAATTGGGCCACACTGACACCTCTCACTACACTCACTGACCAGTCAAGACCATTTTTTTTCCCCCCACAAGGTTACGCTGTTTGAATTAGAGGTTAGAAACACCGAAGTGGCCGTGAGCCTGTTGTGTCGCCCGCTCTACATTATGATCATCGCACCTCAAATGAACTCTCAAGCGGTTGATAAATCAGAGCAGGGGACCCTGATAAGCTCGACTGTCGGCCTGTGTTGTACCTCTATCGGCTCCAAGGATTCACCCGACATCAACCTCTCACATCTGTTACCGCCACTGAGTCGTAATGGCCTGAAAAGACTGAGTCTCTCCGACAACTTTTACAACACTCGCTCTCAGGAAACAAACGGGACGAGGGAGAGGTTCTCTTTCCACTCTCTGATTTATTTGTATTGAATTTTCCACAAGGAGGCTCTTCCTGTCTTTGTTGTTGGTTTTGTTGAAAGGTGATTTGTCACTGAAGCCCCTCATGACATTGACCGTGATAAATGAAATTATGAGCAGTGGCTGGACTTATAAAGATGTCATTTATCAGCCATTAGCTTATCACCTGTTTATCAACAAAGTCATGTCATTAGAAATCAATTATCATTTAATATGACAACAGAATAACAAGCTGCTCCACATGAGTGATTGTAGAATGAATTATTATTATTTCCTGTTTGTTAAATCTTAGTTTTTTGCTTTAGACCTCTCAGAGTCTTTTGTCCCTGAAGGCTGAACCTCTGCTATGATTGTTTGGCTGCAACAAAAGGATTAAATAAAGTACAACCTAAGTTTCATGGCCAGTAATTTTGTCGGTACAAACCTCTTCCGGGAATTGAACTCATCTGGGATGTGGCCGAACGACTTTTTAATGAAGCAATTCCCAATCGTGTTGATCATTCTCCACCTGTAATGGCTTAGTCAATACAGACAACATCATTGAGGAATGGGGAAATCCCGGGTCGCCCACCTTCTCTGCCTACGCCAACCTCTCCCAATTATTAATGTGATGCCAACGCAGCTGTCTAATGAGCTCCTTCGCACTTTGTATACAGATCAAATTCTTTCCAAGAGCATATCGTAGTTTACGGGGATGAACTTTGAGTAAATGCTGAGTTGTAAGACGGCACATGCTCCGGGTTTGAGGGTTTGGATTCAGAGGAAGATGATTTCACACAGTTCTAGTTTTGATCCCTATCCTTTGCCGACTCTTCCCTTTGGTACCATCACTTGTTGTGTTGTTGCACGGGTCAAGCTCACCCACCTATCATACAAACAGACTAAAACCAATCTGACGTAAATGGGGTCCCATTCTATTCTTATACGTAGCTTTAAACCTTTTGATGTTCGCTTCTGAAAAAAAAAGACAGCGAGCACATTGAGTCTGAAAGAGACAAATGTGCCCTCAATTGAATTAATGAACCATTCTCTCCAAAGGGGGATTCATCAGGGATATAATAGGGTCTAAATTGATTTACAAAGTGCACTCTTATGAATAACATGCTCCTATTGATTTAAATCATTCTCCGAGTGTGATCGGGTAATGAACGAACAATGGAACTATGTAAGTTCCAGTGTAAAAAAAAAGGAGAGAGAGACCACTCCATCGTGTCTGGCTCGGTGTCGCTCTGGGGCCTCGGCTAGTTCGCGACAGCTGCGTTGTTTCGGAATTGCACAAGTTGGCCAGGGGTTGCGAGGGCAGAGCTGCCTTGTCCACTGAGGTGTGTGTGTGTGTGTGTGTGTGAATCAAAGGGCAGCGACATGTGCCCTCCGCAGCTGTCAAGTGCTCTACACGTGTCAGGGCAGCGCAAAGACGGGTTAATGAGGAATTGTTAAGATGTAGAAGCGCGCTCACGATGTTCTTTTTCGAGGAGCACTCCATGCCGAGTGCGTCACGTTGATAACAAAAGGCTGTAATGTTCTTAATGTCATCGAGTTAAAATAAAACACATTTTCTCAACACGGTAGAAAAGTTTTGGAGAGTTTGAGTTCATTTAAACCTGGAATTGACGATCGCAGTTGTCGGTGGTTACTGTGTTTCTCGGAACAGTTAATGGATATAACCAGAACCATTTGTTTTAATTTTCCATCCAATGTTCTTCTAGTCTTCTTAACTGATACATTTTGGCATTTGCCTGCTGAAAAAGTGCACAATTTGTACTTTTGGGTAGCAACTACGATTTTAGTTTCGCCATGCACACACACACACACACACACACACACTGAGGAATTGACACGCTGCCACCTTTAATCAGTGTTCAATCCAGCCCTCACCCTCTCGTTCTGGCTCTACGTGCTGGTTCAGTCATCCATCTGTCTGTGTATTCATCCACCTGTGCTTGCATGTGCGAAATCTCCGAATGTTGCACCATCGCTCGGTCTGTGGAGGGGCTGCTGCGCTCTTCATCAAATTAGAAGATATTCAGGCGAAGGTAATCAGCGTTAAGTCTCTGAAGCCGAGATGCACTTAGACGTGAAAGAGCTCCACTTCCACCAGAGAGGTATCTGGTCTTTCTTCCTCGGGAGCAAAGAAGTTTCAAACCAAATTTAAGAAACCCCCCCCGAGTGGCTAATGTCTTTGAGAGTTTGTCAAAATGTCTATGAAAGGAAAAATAGATTTAAAAACTCTAAACTGCTGAAACGATATTAACTTTATTAAAGTCCGACGATAAAAAGATTGACTGAAACTGCAAGATTATTGAAGTCGAGCCCCGAGAGGAGAATCAGGGTAATAGAAGATTAAGAGAATGAAAGGTAGAGGAGCAGAAAACTGATTTTGTAAAAATGGGAAAGAATTAATCCCTTCCACACATGCTTGAATTCCTCCTCGTCACCGTTTTACAGCAATAGACCGATGTGCCCCGTCATCACACAACCCAACTGGACTCACTGGTCACCCACTTGGCTGCGAGTGTGTTTTTTGTCATTCAGGAGTTGTGAAGGTCGGCCCAACCTGCCATCCCTCGCCGCTTGGCCCCCATTATCAGGAATTGTTGTCCTCTCGGCCCCAGCTTAATGGCCTGCCTCTTTTCCCCTTCCTTTCTTTCTTTCTATCTATCACTCTGTTTTCTGTGCCTCTCTCTCTCGCTCTCTCTCTCTCTCTCTCTCTCTCGCTCTCTCGCTCTCTCGCTCTCTCGCTCTCTCTCTCTCTCTCTCTCTCTCTCGTGTGCTCTCTCCCATTGTCTCTGGCAGCTTAGTGGCTCTAGCGTCTGGCTGCAGTGGCAGAGCAGCAGCAGAAGCAGCAGTCATATACCTGCATTCAAGTGGAACAAACAGGATGGTTGGCTGCTCACGGAAGGTCATCAGCCCTGGGCACAGACTGTGTGTGTGTCTTTGCGTGTGTGTGTGTGTGCCGGTGCGTGTGTGTGTGTCTCTTTCCAAAGAGATGGAACTCTACAGTGTCTCTAATACTCCGAGGCAAAACCAATGTTCATCTTGCTGTAATCACACTGACCGCTGAGGTCTCTTGGCAGCGTTTGGCCACAAATAACCAATACACAATTGAGGATGTGGTTATTTATTCTGACAACATATTGTTAGTGTGAAATGTGTCTTGTGAGTTGTGATCACCGTTAAAGGCCGGCTCTTCACCCGACTCTCTCTGGAAACTGTTAGTCCGTCTGTTAGCAGGACAACTGGGAAACAATGGAAAATACACAACCGCTTGCCATGACAAGTTCTGGAGGCGAGAGTGTTGAATGATAATTTGGAGATCCAGGATTTTAGAAGAAGAACACACAACAATACAGATTTCATTTGTTTTCCAAAATCACATAACCACTATCACAGCAAATATTACTCAGTTGGTGCTGTTTCATTATTGTTTCTAAAAACATCTTCTTAAACTGTCATAACTTTTGAAATATCCGTCCCTCTGTGATCCTCATCATTTGATCTTAATACAAACAGCTGCTGTAGGTTTTCAAGCAGCTGTCTCTTTTCATTTCACTGAAACTGAATTTTTTTGAGCTTATATTTGAAGAACCTCAGTGCGATGTGTGACAGAACAGGTTTCACTGTTGTAGTCTAAGCAGCTGTCTACACAGGCCGAACTCGTGATGTTCTCACGGTACACACGACAGGACTCACGGTAGATTTGTACGTACCTCCAATGATCAAACTCTCATTGATCCATTTATACTCCTGTTTAGACACAGATGGGGCTGTGAAGCTGCTGCTAGCTCCCTGCTAGCTTCAGTCACTTTCACTAGAAACCCGCCACACAAGATGGTGACGGCGTTCGAGGTGCGAAAAACACACACTGGTCGACAACTCGGATGAAACAATAACACTTATGTCGGTTGCCACGGAAAACAAACACACCACTGTCCTTCAGCTGAGACAGAATTCAGAATGTGAGCAGCATGTTGACGGGGAAATGGAGAGACTTCTGGTGCTAATCTGCATCTGCTCGCCTCTCTGATCTTATATTTGCACAACCATTAAAATGTGAATATATCACCCGTGTCCTGGTGTCGTACGCGGCTCATCAACATCGAAGACTTTCCTTTCCACCTGCGTCTCGTCGCCGTGACACCCCCACTCCACACGGGGTCAGAGGTCAACGGGGGAAACCTTGTGGCGCCGCTGTCCAATCTCACCGTTAATCCCATCTACTTGTTAGCGCCCTAAATGTGCGGCGGAGAGACGGCCACCGGGCTAATGAATGCTGACACTCTAATCTTTGTCATCCCTAATTGGTGCTGCAGGTTTGATTAAAAGCCAAGCCATGTCAGCTCTATTGCAATGTGGAGAGCATGCTTATTACCACTCTCTGCGTCTTCCAGCCTTTTGTGACTGTGCATATAGCCGTGTGTGTGTGCGTTTGCTAATAATGCACATGACTATCTAATGCCGTACAAAAACATGGCGGTTGATCTCGGGGTTTACCAAGCGTGGCTGTGTTTTCAGTCTTCATTAACCTGGCTTGCCCTCAATCCCCCGTCTTTCTACCTGCCTTCTTCCCTCCTATTACCTTCTGTTCTCCTGCCTTCTGTGCAGCGTTTGTGGGATAAATAATTGAATGTAATTAGGTTGTAGGACCCTGTCTTTTGTAAGCGGGTGTAGGGGTGGTGGTGCTTATGTCACTTATTTCGTGGGTGATCTTTTTCTTTCTTTCTCTGTCACTCACTCACACACACACATGATTCCCCCCTGTAAGACTGGCACTGCTGTACATCAGCACATCAATGAGGTGAAATGATAATCTAATAAGCATGCTGAAGAGCCGGCATATCAGCCTCGGGTATGATTAACTAAGCTTTAAAACTAGCGTAGCTCTGCAGATGAGCCAAAGCAGAAAGGGGGGGGGGATGACAACATTAAAACTAGCTAATCTAATTAGCTCCATGATACCATGCAGTTAAATAATTAGCCAGAAACCTAATTGGCTAATACCACCACACTGTTAAAAAAAAATCTGTCTGCCTCTTTCCTTCTCTTTATATAACCTTTAAAAGTAAATACCTCCCAAATAGCCCGGAGAAATGAATGGTAACAAGCTGTGCTGCTGCCGCTGCACCCGAAATCTGGAGCACAAGTGGAGCTCTCTTGCACTTTTTGAATTTTTAGTTCCACACCAAGCTCGTTCCCCCCCGTCTCCTCCTATACAACATCTCCTTCACTCCCCGTCCGCAGCGTCTCCTCTGCAGGGAGCTGATTAGCTCGCTTTCATCCTGACCATCGTGTGTTTGTGCCCCGTGTTTAATACCGTTACTGTACTTGAAGCTGTAAACACGCCGCCGTGTTTAGTCTTAACAACCACGCACTTTCTCGGCCGCAGCCCTTGCTCTCTGTAAACAGACACACATACGCACAGACACAAACACACACACACACACACACTGACATCAATGCGGTTTGATATGTGGCCCAAGGCAAAGCACTTCCTCCTAATGAGCCTCCTGCCCTCTGTTTCTCCTGGGGAGCCGAAAGAGAACTAACCTTGATGCAGCGTGGAAAGGATGTAACCTGCTCACACACACATACACACACACTCTGCAGTGCTTGTGAGGGACCTCACAGGCTTCACTCTTCCCTAAGCTTGTGGCATTTTCACCAGCTCTACACGGCTAATCTCTAATGTAACCCTAACCCAGGACTGAACCCTGACCAGACTCAATTCTCCAGTGGCGACAACAGCACAGTAACACACGTGGACACACAGGACATGTCAAACTAAAGTCCAGACTTGTCCACAGTTGCGTCCCATGGATCAGTGTAACCCCTCACTCTGCCCTTACAATTGTTTCTGTAAAATGTCAAGTGTTTTGTTTTTTTCATGTTTTACACTTTAAAGTTGTTTATGATCATTATTACTTTCAAATCATCCGTTTATTGGTTATTATTCATACAGTATCTTCTGTTGATAATAACTATACCAACATCTGCTGGGATCTGAAGTGTCTTTGAGGCGTCATGTTGTATTTAAAACAAACAATATTCTGCTGGCATCATAGGGTTTGAGTTTAACCCGAGATAATGACTCGTAAAAGGTTTTTGTTGTTTCAGTTAAAAACACCATCAAAGTCTGGTTTGTCTTATTATTCTGGTTTCCATCATTATTCTGGTTCCCTCATAAATATGACACATTTAGTTTTAAGTGCAAATGTACTGCATTGCAATTGTTTCTCTTATGAATAGCAAAGTAAAAAAATAAGGTTAAAACATTTAGTGAGTGGACATTTCAAAGACTTCGCCAAGGTCACCCTCCCTATTTATTCCCAAAATATACAAATTAATTAAACTGCCTGATCCTGCTGAGTTCTGTTGGCGCTGACCTGTCCCTGTCATCTCTCTCTCTCTGTGTGTTTGTAGGTCTGGTCCAACTACGAGGAGAAACCAGTGGAGGCGGTTGTGCACGTGAAGGAGGAGAAGGAACGCGTGGAAAACTACAGACCAGTATTCGTCACGGAGATCGCCGACACCCTGCAGTTCTACGCCCAGGACGTAGAGACAGGTACGCTCTGATAAAAGTAGATCAAAAAGTTGCTGCAGGGTTTATGTCATCATCCCATCCAATCCCACTATTTACAAACCCCCTCACAGACATGGGAGTAAGGGCTCTCTTTGCTTCCTACTCCCTTTCAGCACAAGACCGATTTTATGAATGACAACTATCTCTGATATCCTCCTTTGCTGCAGCATCCCTGCCAGCAGCACAGACAAAAAGAAAGGATGCCCCACATTTTTATTGTTACTACAGAATGACGGGAATAAATCACACCAGCCCCTTGTGTCACCGCCGACACGGGGAGGGAAGGGAGAGGAAAGTTTGGAAGATGGGAAAACTAACAATCCCTGGTAGTCCCGCATGGCTGCTCCTTCTGACAAGCTCAGTGTGTGTGTGTGTGTGTGTGTGCGTGTCCATGAATAACTACTCACATAATACCTCCCTCGAGCTGGGTCCATCTTTCAGGTAGTATGCTTAATGGTCCAGCCTCTGCTACAACAGAATCAAGTTATGTCTTTGTGTATACATGTGTACTGCAGCCATGTTTATTTACGAGGGAGGATGGCCCCGCGGTGGTTTGCTGCTTCAGTAACGAAGGTCAGACGGAGGTCACGCTTCAACAACACTTCACTGGAGAGCCCCCTTGCTGGTGTTACCTTCAAAATATAGATAATGAGCAAATAGAATTGTCTTTTTCAGTCCATGTATAAAGATGGAGGACGTGTGTTCTCCTGTCCCTCCTATTGTTCACAAAATATCCCAGATTTGATACTTTTCCTACATGTTCTAGCTCCAGATAATATCTTGTCCCTGTAACAGCTGTCTACATATTAATGCAGATAAAGCCGATAGCTGATGCATTTTGGGTCAATGCGTTAAGCCCGACCAGAAGGCTTCTAACCTCCAAACCTTGCCCCCCCCGCCTATAGATTTAACATATTCACGTGCAGAATCCGTTTATAGAGATTAACGGGGGAGCAGACATGGTGCAGAGCTGTGGCATCATGGTCCTGTCAATACACAGGCTTGTAAAATAAGTATCCCAAATCAATCTTACTGGATAATGAACAAACATCTGTGTAAGATGAACGACCTAAAATGGCAAACTAAATAAATACATCTTGACTTGTTAGTCTGGTCCATCTCCCATCCATTAACATGGAGGAGGCAGGGTTTATGACCTTTACTGGGGGTGATCAAGATGGCTTGGCTTCATGAGCCATCATGTCGTTAATCTTTATAAACCCTCTAAATTCAAAGTTATCCCAAAGTAGCGTTACGCCTTCTTGACTGATTTAATCCGACTGATTTTTGGAACTTGAACATTCAAATCTTCACCACCGTGACACCTTTTGATTTTGCGACTAAATCATCCCCTCACACAACTTGACGTTCGGAAAACAGTCAGACCTGTATTCACAAACCAGTTGGAGCAGATCAGAGGCCTTCATGCCAATCACTGGCCCTTCATCGCCTGCCAGCTCGTGTGTGGGAGCGGCTCGGGATGCCGAGGCCTCCCTCTCTCTCCCCGCCGTCTCCCACATCTGGATTCTCTGGCAGTTGACTGTCAGGGGCCATGAAATTGAACTCTTAATTTTTTTTCCCTCACTGCCGTAATTAATTAATCTGCCTTCATTTAGTGCCAGTTTGAGCCTGGGCATCATTCACATCATAATCACATGAAAATCAAACACAAGAGGGAAACACACGTGGTTTCCAGATTGTAGTTTTTAAACACCCCTACTGTTTCTGCAGCCTCAGTAACAACTATATAATAATCGTCTTGTTGCCCTGAGCTGTAGAATAAACATGTAATGCCCTCACACCACCTCTGGCTGCTCCAGCTTCACTCCCCTGCAGGTCGGGAGTCATATTGAGGTTGTGTGCGATGTTTTTTTTATCACTGATCAAAATCACGTGTCACTGGGAAGAGGCTGAAACATATTGTTAACCTGCAGAGAGAGTTAATTCCTTCAGCCTCACTTGGTGTCAGCAGGGAAAACGTACAGGCTAAATGAAGAGTGGACCTTATTTTGCCCTGTGTGATGGAATATGAGTTTTTTTCAGCGTCTGGGAAACGCGTCGTGCTCGAGCTCCACTGCAAAGAGCAAATCAGAAATATTTCGTATTGATTTTGAAGACTTTTCTCATAAATTCCTCAGCTCTATTAGGGAGCCGGGGAAACCGCAAAATGCAAAGCAATTACAACTTTTTCTAAGAAGCAGCCTGAGTGTTGCATTTTAATAAAATGTACAGAAGCTGCACTTTTCCTATATTGCTGCTTTAAGTTCATTTTGACAGGAGAGCTGTGAGCTTTTAGTTGATCCAGCAACGCTTTTTATTTATTTATTTATTTCTCAGCTTAATTGGCCCCGTGTTCTTGCAGCAAGAGGCTTATGTGCTAGTTTAAAAGAAAAAAGTGTTATTCTCAGCAGGGAGGCACAACCTGTCCAGTCCTGCCGTGCCACCCCCCCCTCGCCTCGCTCCCCTCATCTATCTCTCTATCACGTTGTTTACCCTTCCCCACCTTCCTCCCTTCATCTCTCTCTCTCACTTCTCTCCTTTTTTTTTCTCCTCCTATGGTCTCTTTCACTTTCGCTGACGCTTCCTCGGAGCTCTATTAAGTCATACCAGCCCCTTGAAGAGCACATCAAAGTGTGAGGACCAGTAAAATCATACAAGCTGAGTGCTTTGCAATATTATTACATGTTCCACGCTTTCTTCCACCCCCCCACCCCCCCCCACTCGTCCCCCTCCTCTCTCTTACCTTTTCCCTTGAATCCTGAAGTGAAGACATTCTTACATTTAAATGAGCTCGGGCGCAGAGGCCGACTTTCATAAATATTCCTGTGATTACAACTGATTCCACCTCTCAGGAATGATTAGATGGATTTTAATGTTTGTGCCACAGTTTGTGTTTCACACCATGAGAAAATGGATTTTCATTTTTATATGTGCTCTAAGTGTCAGCAGCACTTTGGCCGTTCCACTAAACCTTCTATTAAATCTTGTCCATCAAGTAATTGATTCAAAACGCTGAACTCAGAACGAGAATGGCACTTAATGGAGCAAGTCCACTAAATCTCAATCAGTTTGACATTATACATTAAACATGTTACTATAAGTAGTACTGCCTCTTTGATATCAAAATTCAGAATATTTGTCAAATGTGTAGCTTTTATTCAGCCTGTGGGAAAGAAATGTTTAAGTCAAGTCTCATGATCCCAGTCTTTTCCCCCCAATGAAACTTATTTTGTTACCATATTTCCGCGCTGTTTTTCTATATCGGTGTCGGTATCGGGATCGGCCGATACTAAGCCTCAGATATCGGTATCGGTATCGGAGGTGAAAAAAGCGGATCGGTGCATCCCTAGCAAACGCTATCATCGAGCACCACTTGACCATCCTTGAGGTATAGCACATTAATGACACGGAGTGCAGGTACAGTTACCACCTCCCCCTCCTGGTCTCTGTCTCGTCTGATGTTCAGTTTGGAAGCCAGGAAACAAGCCTGAGTGAAAGATGCTTGGAACAATGGAATAACGCCACAGCTTTGCTTTTGACATCATAATGATGATAGGTGCGAGCCCATTCACTCAACTGTGGTAATCGCCAGCTTTTATTGTGGGTGTGAAGCTAATCATGAGCGGTTGCTGTATTTGGAGAAAGAAAATGAAATACAGCAGCGGCTGGCAGGAGAAAGACTCATTTCGCCGTCTGCCGTTAAGCTCCCATTTGTTTCAGCCGTTCCTTCAATAAGAAAAGATGAACTTTATTGATTCCACATAGGAAAATTAAAGTGTCACAGCGGGCGAGACAAAGAGAAATATTCCAGGTAGCTGGGTAATACTTGCATTAAGAAGTATGAGTTAAGAAAGTGCTTGGAGAGGGCTGCTTTTTTTGAATGATGAAGATGAGCAAGAGGAATGAATATGGAGAGAGAGAGTGAGGAAACGTTCTATGAGAGATGGGGTCAGGTGTCTGAAGATAGCACCGATGCAAAATAACCTCAATTGACAAGCGCTTATAAAGCCTCATGCAGATGGCAGCGGATATTTCAGTGTGGTAATAATAAGCGATGGAGACACATCCATTAAGTCGGCAATATGTTACTATGGAAGAAAGAAGAGGACGGCGGAGGAAGAAAGATTTGTAAAAAGAAATACTACTTTTATAGTCATTAATATTGAGATGCATTTCCCAATGTGCCTGTCATGGCACTTTTGATGAACGCCCGTTTCCCTGTGTGTAACTTTTCCCGCTCTTATCTTCTGAAATTACATTATAGAGGAAAAACGCAGTTTGTAATATCTTTTATTCTCCGGGGGTCTAAAAGCGCTCTGTATTTTACCCCTTTTAATTATTCACATTTAATTACTCTTAAGTGTGTGTTTTTTATTTATTTTTTCATATATGGATATCTTTACACAAGCTTGATAAGTGATTTATTCCACATTAGGAATGGTTTTTCCACTGAGAAGCTTGAGGGATTGCGCTCTTTAATCCTCAGTTTATTTAAGGGGTCTTTATCTGTTGCTCTATGCGTTTATCTCTCATTGTCTCCCCCCCAACCCCCCCACCACACACACAGACACGCACACTATCTCTCTCACTGTCCTTCGTACCGCCGCCTCTCTTTCCTCTCCCTACTTTCTCTCTTTGTGTTGTGTTGCTCCCTCTCTCTCCGGAGGCTATATGTAATTACTGTCGGAGGGGGACCTGGGTAGATCTGTGTGACCTTGGACACTCAGAGGCCGTTCCCATCACGGGGGGTGCGGAAGTGACTCTGCTGTACACCGTGGTTGCTTTGCCACTGTGGTCGTGAGTAGACGTAATTAAAAACTCTCTAAATATAGCCCTGTAGACCTGATGGGTGTGTAGCCGTAATTGCCGGAACCTGAGAATTGGATGCTCTGCAGCTTTTTTAAATTTTTTTTAAAGAAGTACCTTAGAGCGGTATTAGTTTCTCTTAAAACTCATAAGCTGTGCCTCAATTTCACAGTCTCGCATAGTTTAGGGGAGTGTTGAATAAAGTTTGAGGTATGAAACAACTCGAGACAGTTGAGATGGCTCCAGGAATTTAATTAAGTTGGGGGTTTATTGGGCACGCCCCGAGCAGGAGGAGACCCCGGGGTGGAAACAGAACATAATCCATCTGGCGTGGGAATCCTCCATGTAGAGTTAGAAAGTGTGGCTGGGTAGAGGGACGTCTGGAAATACCCTACATGGCCAGAAAGTTGACCTGATCTCGGATGGATGATGGACGGATGGATGGATGGATAGATAAACTGTGTATTGTAGATGTGTTCTGGAGGGTTGAGCCAGTGGGCTTGTAGGTCAATCAGCATCTTTCCTCTTAACAGAAGAAATTGAATTATTGTATATATTGCGGCAGAGAAAGTATAGTAGTAGAATTAGCACGGCAGACAGCATTTGACTGGGCATTTTCATATGCTCACCATGTTTGTTCTGTTTTGTGTGATCATTATCGCACAACCTTTGTGGTACACAGATCTAAATCCTGTCCATGATAGAGTAAGTTACAAAACCTCAAACTCAAACGTGTATGGTCAAGCCCGGTATGGGCAACCCTTGTTTGTAGGTTGTTCCACTGGGCAACATTCGTACAGGGTTTAAAATCTCATTGTTGTTGTTGTTGTTGTTGTTTCCTTGCTAGTCGCCTCCCGCAGATTTGGACGTTGCCCAAATGTCACCTCCATGTGACTGGATATTTAGGCCAGGCCCAGCTCGCCCGACAAACACATTATCTGCTCCATCCCACCCCAGGCCTCAGTGGCAGCGCAGTTGGTGGTTCATCCTTTCTATTGCTTGTTTCCTGGCTACCACACAAACTCATAATGAGTGAAGGCCCCCCCCAGCACCCCAACCAGGTGCCACTCCGTCCGCATTATTCACACTTCTACCTTTTACACACAGCAGCTGTTCATCACCTAATGATGCTGGACCCGGCGAGGCAGGCAGGGGAGCTGTTCTCGCTCTGGCTCGACTTCAAACCAGGGCCCTTTTGAAACTGAATTCCATTATTGTGAAATGTTTCAATCGTATTTTGTCAAGAGCTTGTTTAGGTCCCGCAGCGCGAGGATTTCCATATTGGTTTTTAGTTAGTTGTTCCCTCTCCGAGCTGGTTCTCTCTTTCAATTTAGTCTCTTCCCCGAACCACCTCTTATTCCAGTACGGCTTCCCGACGGTGATCTCAGAGCATCACTTGACACTGTCTCTGTTTTCTCTGCTTGAGTACCAATGATGCTGAGGGTTAAACCAACATGAGAACTGCTGAAGTACTTCATATTGATCAGGGTGAGTGGGCCCCCTCTAATTTAATGTCATGTCAAGGCAGCCGAGCAATGATTACCTTATACCATGGAGCTCAATAACAAAACACAGGTTCATATTTAGAACTGGTTTTCACAAGGCGTCCTGCGTCACCATCTTATTTCTGTCCCCCATTTTCAGTGAGACTTCTTCCAAAGGCGCTTTGGGCTTCAAGCCAAAGTAGTTGAGATGATTGACTCCTACACCAGACCTTCTTCTTTTAAAGAAGTATTTAATCTGAATCGTGTAAGTTCTTCATTTAGCAGACTAATTAAAACAATGAAGAACTAATTGTACAGAGAAACGGAGTGTCTACAGAAACGACATAGAAAAATCAAAAATGTGATAATTGAATTAACGATTTTGTTGAATAGTTTAATAGCCTCCTCAACTTATCGTGATTTAATTGCCGCACTGTTCTCCCGATACGGATGCAATTATGTTCAGGCTAAAGCAGAAAGCATTAATTTCAGTTTCGCCTACATAAAATGTGTCTAAACATTCAGAAGTCTCACAAGGCCTGAAAGAAAGAAGTTATTGTTAAATCCCGACATTGAGGACCATGTATCTTTGTACCTCTGCCTTTTATGTGTCATGTTTAATTCAGCTGAAGTGAGTCCGAGGCCTTGTTGTGTTGCCATTCGACCTCATACCCGCCCGCAGTGAACAAAGTAACCAAGCAGGTGAATGAAAGTTGCAGCAGCTGAGGCGGCTGTTTTTTTTATTTTATGTTTTACTCTCGCTGCTCCTTGCCACTGCAGCAGATGCAATATTTAGAGGTCAGAACCTGCCTGGATGAAGTCCCCCCCCGCCACCCCCCCTGTCCCCAAACATTCATTATTAAATGAGATGCGCAACTTAGCTTCTGAAAGGTCAGCTCACCTGTCGGTTTGAGGCGCGCTGCTTTTTGCTTTTCAGGTGGAAAAATAAGCGTCTTCGTGCTCGTTCTTCTCCACCACCTCACCGATGTCAGCTCCTGGCTCTATTACCGGAAAGCCGAATGGCTGAGTGACACTTTTCACAGCGGTGAGCCACTTACAGGCCCAAAATTGGCCAGGACCACCCCCACACCCATTTCCCACCCCGGTCCAATTCCCCCTCCTGCTCCTCTTCTCCAAACACAGGGCCATCTTATGAGTATAGTTGGACTCCTCACAATCAAAACGGGGCATTAGCTGCAGTCAATGAGGCTCGACAGGTGGCAGAGAGAGGAGCAGGACAGGCTGATGCAAAAAATAAATAAAAAGAAGAGCCAGCCGCAGATGCTGCCTCTGTTCAGATATTTCCAATTACAGAAACAGTAATTTGCCGTAAAAGGCTCCAGACTGCCGGGAAGGGTAGAATGGAACAGGGTAATTGGTGGTGGTGGTGGTGGTGTGTGGTGGTGGGGGGTCATCACATGAGATATAATCCATATCACTCTCCAGTGGGAGTGGAGCAGCATTAGTCAAGCAGGGGGATCATTTGTTTTTATAGCGGCCTCCCTCAACGCTCTGCAGATGCTGACACCACTTTAAACATCGCTCAGGAAGGGGAGTGAATGGCCTCTCTCGCTCTCTCTCTCTCTCTCTCTCTGGTCGTAGCTCGCTCCTTGTCACACTGTGTCTTCAGTGAGTGTACAAACAATCCCCGGGTGAGCCCTGCTTCTTTGTTGACCAACCACTGGGGGAATGAGACTCTTGACAGCTGTATGTGTTTTCCCACACGGACACACGAGTTCGGGACCAGAACACGCACCGTGCTGAGCCGGTGGATTTTTGTTGTTTTGTCGGTTGCGGCCTTTTACCTTTTGAAGTGTTGCTCGCACGTCCCGACTCCCGGCTTCTCCCTCACCCCGTGAGGATAGAGCCCGTCCAGAGCTCATGCATATTTAACACTCCGAACTAACAGGTGGGCTAAAGCACAAAGCTCTGCATCGCGACTGCGGAGCCCTCGGACGATCTGCACAGTGTTTGAGCTGTTGGCCTCAAAGCGAAGATTCTGCTGTATTTCAACATCTCGACTAATGCATCAATGTTCCTGTCAACACGACTCCGGAGCTTTCAGGCTCCCAAAGCGTTTGGAAGTTTGGAAACACTGCTGGCCCCCGGTTGAGTTTGAAACCTCTGAGGCTTCGTCTCCCTCCTCAAGATTCGCTCTCCCCTTTTTCTCCATTCTTGAATTCCAGTCGATTTACAGCCAGGTTTACGTTTCTGGATCTTCTCCAGCTGCTTGTTTCCCCAGCAGGTGTCCTTTTCATGGATGCTCTCCGCTTTGTCTCCTAATTCCTTCATTCTCATAAGCCAGGAAATTAGAACACTCTCATAAGCAACCAGTGCTCTCTTGGCCTCTGCCTCTGCCACGTTGTGATTATTTATCCTTCTGTGGTTTAATAGCTCTGGTAAACAGCTTAATAGAATTCAGTACGGATGTTTGGGTACATTTTTTCTCCCCCCCTCCCCTTGTCTTGATTCTACTGTTTATGACAGTATCATCATATATGATCATAACCAACCGGTAAAGCTGTCGTCACTCTCCTTTTCTCTTTTGTTTCCTTGTTTTTAAGCCTCGTCGTTGCCTCACTCCGCACCGGGCATTCACAATGTAATTATATATGATTTACAAACAGCTGTAGCCGTAATGGTGTATAAACAGATTACGGAACAAGGGAGGGAAAAAAAGACGAGAGAAATACGGAGATGAGGACGAGAGAGAAACCGGCCAGATCAGACTCACTCAGTGGTTTGGATCTTTTTTCTTTTTTTTTGGCTCTACCCGCAACACAAAATGAGCTCTCACGCTCGACAGGGCTCAGCCCCTTCCACATGCAGATAGTTAGTTGTCTTTTAGCCAACATTAAATGGGAATCTGCCTCTGTAATGCAGTGTGTCCTGGCTGCGTTCTGCCTCCTAATGTGACTGCTGCTCACATTCACTCAGACTTTCACTGGGCTGCTGCACATGCATAAGAGCTTGCTCAATTGACCCCCACAGGGCCTGGATTTTCTCTCCCCGCATGTAAAACCCATTTCAGTTTCCCTCCACGCTGATTGCCGTCGGAGCCCGTTCCTTTTATTGTGGTCATTTGTGTCCCGTTCCTTGTGCGTACTTGCTCTTCCTGTAAATCTATGTGTTGTGATAAGCGCAGTTACACTATTACGTCTCTGTGTGATATTGCCAAAATCTCATAGCCAGAAATTGTTATTTGTTATTCATACGTTCTCTCGACTGTGAATCGGGGCCATTGCTTTGCAGATGTAAAATTCGTTGGCAGCTGTTCCCTCCTTTCCATTTTCATGGGTTCTTTTCGCCATATGTTACAACTGTGGTTTGTTTTATGTACTCGACTATAAGCTCATCCACAGACTCTAAATCCGACGTTGATGTTAAAAAAGGTTTATTGTGTGGAATTTGGAAAGCAAGGTCTTTCAGATACAACCTCCTTTTTTTCTTTTACATGGTCGAAGACTTGTTTCCTGTTCTGAATCATCCATTCTTTGTTCTCCACCGCTCGTGAATAGAAATGTTACCGAAAGATGTTTTGATGGCTGAATGATGAAATAACTGCACGACCCTGAGTTGTCCTTGAATATTTCTACAACACACGTACCTTAGCAAAGATTCTTAGTCCACCTTCCATGCAAACAAACCAAAAAGGCTTGAGGTACAATGAAAAATATCAGTATAAAATAATTTGGGAGGGAGAAGATAACAAGTCTGTATCACGTGAAGTCATCTCAAGATCATTCTCTTTCTGGGAAAGGGAATTGTCTTAAGATTGCATCTTATCCCAGGGAGGGGCACAGGATGGCAACTCCTAACACGAAACATAATCTCAAACATTCTTGCAGAGGCCTCACGACATCACTTGGGTCAGGCCTAGTACGTGTCTCACACAGTATTAAAAGATGTAATAGTCTCAAATTCCCTGAAAGCCATGTTTGCGTTGCCTTTTCCTGCCTGCGTCCGTCCCGAATGGAAGAACACAAAGTGCCGTCCAAAAGATGAAGAATATCACGGTAAAGACTGAGAGAATGTGAGATGACAGATGTCGTTGTGTCGCACGGAGCTACACAGCACAGATAATGGAATAGCACTCACACGCAGAAGGATGATGTGTTCCTGATAAATTCATAACGTCAAACTCCAGTTTGGCCCGCTCAGCAAATCAGAACTCCAAATCCCAGCAGAGAATAATGACAATGGATGAAGCCCACTATGCCCACTAAATCAAACACGCACATTGTAAAAAAAATGCTGCATCCACAGATTGATTTGTCCAGTACAGTCTCTTTTTCTTTTTATTATTTCACAAAAGCTCCAGTTGACATCTGTCTGTGCAAAGGCTCCGGATTTGTTTTCAAGAGTGTAACCGGCCCTGACTTGGAACTAATTCAAGTGAATCTATGGGTCACAGCTTGTTAAGATTGCTGATCCATAACACTGCACTGTCCCTGCCCTTTGACTTCATAACCCAACCAGAGCCTATACAGTCCAGAAGCTATAGAGAAAACGCTTATAGTAGAACATACAGTGGATTATTTAGTACCCTGCTCTTCATAGCTTCTCTTAGGATGTTGCAGTGTGTATGTTTCTTAAGCTGGTTTCCACAAAGATCCATCCATTCATGCATATACTCTGCATGTGTCTATAATGGGGCAACAGAATAATAACCATGTTTAATATCCAACTAAACAAACCCGGGTCTCCATGTCTTTGGAGAAAACCCTCAAAGAAACCTAACGCAGGACTTAAACCAGGAACCTTCTGCTACCAGACAACAGTGATAACCGCTCATACCACCTCTACATAAAGATGCTCATCTTCCATCCATCAATCCTGTACAGTGCGGTGATCGATGTCTTCTTCCAGGAGGAATAAAACGCACACAAATCGGAGGTGCTTGGGAAACAAATTGTACGATATGTGCGAGAAGCAGTTTAATCACGGATATGAAATGTGAACCGAAAACACAGAGGTTGACTTGAATGGCGTCTGTGGCTCTCTGGGGATGATTGAGAGTGATGCATGTGAGCAGTAACGGGACCTTCCGGAAGAGGAAAAAAAGCCTGATTTGTATTTACGGCGTCACTGTGGGTGTAATTCAAAGCCGGCGAGTGTGATGGCGACGGAGCGCATTTAGGAAAACCCATCCAATCTGACAGCGAGGAATTGGCTGTCACACGTATGACACGGGGAGACGCGGCAGTCACATCATCTCACCATCAGCGAATCGGGACACTGCTCATGATGTGGCATGTGAGAATCCCCCCACCCCCCCACCATTTTAATGTATCGCCCAGCTGCATCTACATACCATCACTCAGGCCCGGCTTTTACCAGTTCCCATGAATAACGCATTGTTAATTAGGCTCCACTAAGAGGCTCCATCCATTAGTTAGAGTATTAGTATTCGAGTATATACTGTATATAGCAGGTAGAGGCCCTTAAAGGGTCGCGTGCCATTTATTTTGGTTCTCGGAACATGGGAAGAGATATAAATATATGTCTTGTGTATATGTACACGCATAAATATACACTGGTGCACTTGAAGAGGGAGGGAAGAGGCACACTAACCTTTTTTAATTAGATTAATAAATCAATGAAGTGGCCGGCTGCAGCCCCAACGCCTTCCCAGTGAGTGTGCACCACGCCACCGTGGCAAAGCTGGGGCGCCATGATGTCACCACACCACTTCTGTGTGTGTCTGTGTGTGTTTATGAGATGCAGGCAATTCATCCGACAATGTTTTTTCCCAAAACTGCTTTCTCTACAAAATGCTGAGGATGTGTCTGTTTGGTGCGTGTGTGTGTGTGTGTTTATACTCTTATTCCCCACGCTGCATTCATCAGCAGTTGGTGAAGCAGTAGGTGGCCAATGAGGTGTTTGGACACCCCCCCCTCCCCTCCCCCCTCCCCTGACCCCTACACAATCAAACTGAGCTCCCAGTTTTTACCTCCACACCTTTTTTTTTGCCCCCTCTTTGTTTGACATCACGCTAATGAAGATTTCCCGCACACGGCTGGTTGGCAGCTGCCTGGCTGTCTCAGCACACGGAACCCTGGGAAAACAAGCTCATTATTTATATATCTGTGTATTATATTTACCAGCATTAATAATATAAGGCGTTAATGACAACTCATAGCAGCAGTGCAGGGGTAAGGTGTGTGTGTGTGTGCTGCCTTCCCTCAAGCTGTTTCCCAGCTAGAGTAATGTGTAGAGTAAGCAGAAGTCGTTTTACGCACAGATTGTATCCGTGTCAACAGAATGTGTTCACCTGAGCTGTGAGTCTACAGTCTACATCAGTAAAGAGCCTTTTTCTTCTTTCTTATTCTAAGCTTTCTTTTAAAACTCTTGAAAATGTCCTGATAATTGGCGACTGGGCAGATCAGTAGGAGTTAGGACAGGAGTTCTGTTGTGGGAAGCACAGTTCGCTCTTATCACCAAACGCCCTTGAATCTCCTTGTCTTTTCAAGTTTATGCTTTCTTCTTCATGAGATATTTGTATTTATGCAGATTAAAAATATGCTAACGTCAGCGCTTAAAGCAGCTTTAGAGATGTGAAGAGTTTGATATAATAATATATTCTGCAGTGTGAGAGGCACAAATTTCATTTTTAATTTCAAATTTCTCCGTTAATCTTTTGAAACCAACTCACTCTTTGGGTTTAGTTGGACCCTCAATCTCATTATATTTGTTTATTTTTTAATATTTTTTCTTATTACCTATTGTAAGATCTTTTACAAAGGAAAACAGTATCGGGAGGAGCCTGGGCTTCGTGCCTGCAAACACCCTTAACAACTAAATCGATGTAAGATAGGCTTGAAATGTTCAGCCATTGAATTTCATCTGAACCATTTTACTAAATCAGCTGCTTTGATTGATTGTGCACAAACACACACACACGCAGAGCGCACAAACAGCAGCAGGTGAGTCTCTCAGAGATGAATATACATAGTAGCGCTCGCAATCAGCTTCCCAATTGCAGTTGTTGGGTGTCAATTAGCCAGCCATTTACCACAGTCATTGAAACCGCGCAGCCCTCGCTCACTATCTGCTTTTTCCATCTGCAGCTATATCGACAGCCGCAATCTCCTGAATCCACCATAATCGCTCTGCCCCTCATGATGTAATGGTTTGATGAGCCACAAAGGCCCATCGGGGAGAGAAGGCTTGCTTTACTCAAATCTGTATTTCTCCAACAGGGTCAAACCAGCTTTAACTACGCGGTGGTGATGTGCCAAGAGTCACAAAAACCACCGATTTATTTTTCTTCTGGGTATTTCTGCAGTTTTTTCGGGTTCTAAAGGGCAGTTGAGGTTAACATGGGTTCGGAGCAGACACCATGTGGCATAACAATGGAGGTGTAGCGTTTAAGATTTAAGAGAAAGTGTCTTTCCTCCACATCCAAACATAAATCTTTTTTCTGATAAATGTTACTTTTCAGTTTGAATGAAAAGCTTTGTAATCTACCAAGATGAATTGGTATTTGTTGTGCTTGTCCCTATGAGTTAAGGGAGTGATGCAGTTTAACTTCAACCTCAGCATCTTGTTTCAAACTAAGCTGCCTCGTGCAGTAAAGTAATAAATCTAATTTTTCTTAATAGCAAAAGAGCAGTGATTACGAGAAGATTTAGTTACAGACGACCTCCAGAAACATCCTCAGGTTGTGTGTGTGTGTTTGTGTGTGCACAAAAAGATCTGCAAGGTATCATCCGACTTTGTTTCTCTCGTGCTGATGAATTTATTCAGGGCTGCCAAGGTTGGATACAATGGTTTTCATTTTCCGCTGTTGCTCCAGGATCTGCTCTCTGTCAATCACTCAGTCAGGCCAACATGCAAACCAAATGAAAAACGCCTGCACCTCCGTCGCAGAGAGAATTTAATGAAATCTGCGACCCAATATTTCCGACGTCCTCTCTGTGGGGAGTTGGAAAACATGTTTTAAATTAGATTAAATAGTAATAAAGGCAAAGCAGCAGACGTATCCGTGTCAAGGTGGGGTAGTGTGTGTCTGTTGTGTCTCTGTGTGGAAGTCGTCACTCATGCTGTCGCTGTGTCTGTTTCAGGAGCCCAGTTGGAAAGTCTGATGGAGACCATGAGAGCAGAGATCGCCGCCCAGCCCCCAGTGGAAGGATCCTACGCCCCGCGCCGAGGGGACCACTGCATAGCCAAGTTCGCTGATGGCGAATGGTGAGCAAACACTTTGATACTCAAACCCATCAACAACCCACAATGACACTAAAACGAGTGCCTTATCCGTTCTTTATAGACATAACTGATCTGTCCTGGTGGGTCAGAGTTGACGGATCCACCTTAAATACTCTTTAATGTCAATTTACAATGAATTATGAAGGGGCTCCAACTCTGAATCGACTTTGTTCTAGGTTTTCCTATAAATCAGTGTTTCAGTAAAAACTATCAGAGCTTCCTTACCTGCAAATCTTACCTCCAAAACTTAACAACTCTGATTTAAATAAGTTATTTAAAACAGTTTGTCGAGCGTCATCCTGCACGTTTGTTATATTGTCTTCTCTCCGTCGTCACGATCACCTGACACTTCCCTTTTTACCTTGTTTCTGTTTAAGCCTGTGACGTGTAAACTGCAGACATCCTCAGGGTGTAATTAGCTCACTGCCACCGCTCTGGCCCTGTAGAATCAGCAGCCGCTTGACAGTAACACACACACACACACACACACACACACACACACACACACACACACACACACACACACACACACACACACACACACACACACACACACACCCCTCTTCATCTTGTCTCTGCACCGGATGCTGGAGGTTTACAGATGGTCATGGGGACAGATAGAAGTCACAGTGATCGAGGGAGGGAGGGAGGGAGGGAGGGAGGGAGTCAGGAAGGTGACGCCGAAAAAAGATCACAAAAGTAATGATGAAAAAAGAAAGTTCCCTGAAGCAGGTGTTCCTTCTCTTCCTCTCCGGGGTATTGGGGGCCAAGCGAAAGTTATTCTCTCGCTCCAGCCTCCACAACAAGTTGTGAAAACCCATCACTTCCTTTAACCTACTGTTTGTAAAGACAGAACAATAATCCTGCACCCTGTGGCAAATGTCTTTTAAAAAAATAAACCAGCTCCATATAATTCAGCGAGCTAATTAAGTTCATGTTCACATTGTGTCCATATCTTTGTATTTTTGTGACGCACGTGGAATGTCAGCTCGTTTCATTAGGGGGCTAATTAGAAATCCGTTGCCTTTCAGAACACAGCAGAGTCAGAGTGAATCGAGAGGAGAGGGAAGCTGTGTTCATCAGTCACTCGCTCCGTCTCTCGCTCTTCCTCCCACCATCTGAAGCTCGTCTTCCCGTTTATCGTTTAAAACTTTCTTGTGTTGTCTCTCTTCGCCCGTGTGGCTCTTCTCTCCCGCTGTCCCTCCCTCGCTGCCAGTTTGTCTTTGTCACTGAGAGTGAGACGGGTGGTGGTCCGATGAGGAGACACAGGAAGTCTTTCTCTTCTGCAGCTTCTGTGTGAATTCATTACGAGGATTTGACTCCGATCACAGACTGTTTGTAAAGACAGTCGACATGACGGCTCCCCCCCGAAAAACAGTGAAGCCAAAACATCTTGATTGCCGTCCTAAGAGTTGGCTGAGTTACAGATCATGCATCCTGCCAGCTCCATGTTAGTGGATGGGACGGGGGCCAAGCACTAATTTGTTTATTTCCTGTAAGTTTGGTTTTTATTTGGTTATTTGAGGCTATAAAATGGACTGAAACTTCAGGATTGACGACTAAGTTTGATCAATTGAAAGTTTGTTTTCACGCTGGATCCAAATGCGCAAGATGGTACGCGTCATCCATCTTTATGTACAGTCTATACTTCAGAAACATACTTTTGCTTTTCCTTAATTTGGTCAATAGTGTGTTTGTCGATATAATCAACTTCATCTTCAATCAAACGTCTCATAAAACCAAATACACCAAAGTGCTCTTATCATCTTATCATTAACACTAATGCTCTAATGTTATTTTTCTGCAAGACAAGAACAGCCTTAAATTTCTGTCCTTTATTGCAAAGAGGCCTCTGTGCAATTTCACAGCCCGTCCTGATAGAGCGTCCGCCCAGTGTCCCCCCCCTCACTCCCCCGGCCCCTTCATCCTCGCCTGCCCCTCTCCTCCGATCACAACAGACAGATCCTCCAACACCTTCCCCCCAGGGAAATAAGCACGGAATCATTTACTCATCTCCTTTTTCCTCTTGTGCCCTCTGTCTTCATCCCTTGCTCCCCACTCCACTCTACTCCACTCTCTCTCCCCCGTCTTCCTCTCCCCCTTTCAATCTCTTCTATTGCCGCTGCAGGTACAGAGCCCGGGTGGAGAAAGTTGAGTCGCCGGCGAAGGTGCACGTCTTCTACATCGACTACGGCAACGTGAGTAACCCTGGTGACCGAATGTTTGACCGTGTGACAAAGCCACCGAATGTTGCACGGTCATCATTAAACCAAACAAAACAGTCGTATCGGTGGCGATGCTCTAAAACCCCCCAGCCGGAGGGACCCGAGTCTCTGAAAGGGGATTTCTTTTTTCCATTTTACTTGCATCTACCCAGACACCAGTTGTTTGCGTATCTCCATGTTCAAAGCAGCCTTAATGTAGCCTGCAGCGGGAGTTTTCAGGACAAATAAGACGCAGGCGTATTTGTTTCCCTTTGTTTACGACTGAAGCAAATGGTACAACTGAGTATATCATTTTTATCTCTTTTTGTACCGGTGACAAAAGCAGAACCCCCCCTCCCCCCCCTTCCATCTCAGCCTCTTTTTATTATTTTTTTGCTCGTCCTCTGTGATGATGAAGGCACTCTCTCTCGATCCTTGTGTGAGTGCGTTATTGTCTGCGTCCCCGTGCCCCACGTGCGTACACACACACATGCTTGTGCATCACCAAGTGGCTCATGCAGCCAACCCCCTGGCCCCGCAGGAGATTTCCCATAATGCAGTGGAGCGGCACAGTGTGTGACTGACCTCGGAGTGGGGGGGGGGCAGCTCGAGGTTTGGCTGGCAGACGCGATGCATCCTGGCATGTTGCTGAAAGTGTGATTCTCCGAGGCCAACCTGGCGCACGCACACACACACACACAGACACACACTCACACACAGGCTGCTATCCACCTCGGCCTCTGTAGTTTTGTGTCTTCTTGGATTGAGTCGTTCTGGCCTTGATTTCACGCTGCTGTGTCAGGAGCTATTAGTCACAGGTACAGCTCCTTACCTGAATTATTATTATATGATCATTAGCAAACACAGCAGAGCACTTTTGCCTTTCATTTTTAAAGGCCACATTTACAGTGCTGTCAAACTCGAATATGGCGTCAATAAATCTGAACCTTCTAATCCATAATAAATGTTGAGGGTATTCTCTGTCTAGACTGTACAGTCCAATGAACACATTAACCTAAGATATGGGGGTCATTAAATTAACTCCCCATTTCTAAGGGCTATATTTGTCTGACTTTCCACCAGCGTGTTCTCCCTGTGGTGATCAGCGATTGACCATTACTCACTCCGGCTTATTCCTGTCGGGACACATTAGCTTTAACGCTTCAATTAGTGTGTTTCATTTACTGAAAATGTGCGTTTTTGTTTAGATTCTGAACTCAGGGTCAGAATCAGGGTCATTTCAAATAGTTGACGACAAAAAGCTTTTCAGCATAAACACACATACGCAGTGACTACATTGCACATGTCAAGTTGGATTTAACATATGCAAATTAACATATTCATAAAATCTTTACACAGTTGGGATATACAGTCCCTTCAGCGATCATTTTATTCAAACACACATAACGACACTGGCAAGTAGTGTTGCCTTTGGCGAGTCTGGTGGCGTTTAACCCGACGTCTTTTGTCATCTTTACTCATTCTTCACCTTTTGCTTGTCGCTGAGCTCCAGAGCAGATGGCTCAGAGAGAGCGGTCTCAGCGCTGCTGCAGAAACAGCTGTGAAATGAGTGGTAAGGTGAAATATACAAGCATGCAGCCCGAAAGCTACAACTACCGAAACGGTATCTGTCCTTCCTTCACATTGCGGAAGTGAACGTGTGAGGGAACAGGATGAGATCCAGCCGGAGTCTTGTTCTTGAAAATGTTCTTCACTTCAAGATGGATTTGATTTAAGAGACAAACATTTCATCACAAGCTTCCAACGAGCCCGAGCTTCTCTCCCTAACATCTCCTGTAACTTGTGTTGCTGTAGTTGTAGCAGGAGATGGAAGTCTGTCGTGTTTGCTTTGAAGCCGTCTTCATCTCGAACAAATACACAAATTACAGTCGAGCTTTTCGCTTCATGCTCTCAGAAGCCTTGCCCTCCCAAAGTCTGATCATTTTACAGAGAGTAAATATTTCAAACCATGAACAGAGACTTTAGGAGCTTTAGCACCAGCGGTATTTGCACATAGTATCACAGCCGTAGTCAAGACAAATGTCAGTGTGTCTGTTTGATTGCAGAGATCAACATCGTGCAGGCTGCCTTTGAAAGCTGTTCTATACTGGGTCTGATTTCTGTCTTCTCCTCCTCCCTCAGAGAGAAGTGGTGTCCTCCACCCGTCTAGCTGTCCTGCCCCCCGCCTTCAGCACCAGGACCCTGCCAGCACAGGCCACCGAGTACGGCTTCGCCTTCATCCAGGTCCCACAGGACGTAAGTGCACGGACGCTCACGCACACACGCATATCTCTTAATATGTGTCGCCGCTGAAAAGCTTCATCATTAACTTCCAGATGTATCAACTTCCTCTGTCTCATTTTCTGCCAGCTTTTGAAAGTCGACTTTCCTGGCAAGACATAAAAACTAGTTCTGAGTTTCACTTATCGCACGAGGTGATGAGTTTGCGACCGACGGAGAGGGTCGAGGTTTTTTTTTCATTCCCAGCTATAGTGCTCATCCATAATGCATGTGGCACAAAGCCGACAGGGCTTTGAACATGAAGCCATTGATTTACTCCAGAATAATTGAGATGGTATCAGAGACGCTTTAACTTTATATCTGTATTGATTCGATATTTCTGCAGAGAACCAAGAGTCCCAAAGTTTCTGTAGATAGATCCAGAGTTTCCAGGTACTTGCTGGGGTTGTGCTCAAAGTTCCATCTGATGGTTGAGAAGCAGTTATTCTTTTTTCCTGCAGCCCGAATCTTCTTGTTTACATCAGCGTGTGTTTACCTAACCCCCGGTGTGTGTTTGTCTCCGCCTGCGTTTTGAGTGGGTCAGGGGGTCAACTCATTGGAAGCATCCTGAACCGGCAGCTTCCAGAACATTTGGTGCAGATACAAACATGTTTTTGTTGGTGTTGATGCCGGAATAACATCTGGGTGGTTTGATAGTTTTAAGGGAAATTTGTTTGTAGAATATGTCCTTAAAATGAATTAACTACAATTAAAATAAAGATTTTTGCAGTGATAAGCAGCACAGGGATGCCAGTTTATTAGGTACACCTAGCTAATGCATTTAGCTTGTGCAGTCATTTACGGTCAAGTTGTTAATTTGACTTAATTTCAATGGCTGTAATGTGTTTTGCTGTTGATGTTAGGTCTTATTTTTGTCTCGTCTCTCGTGAAATGTTTAAAGCCCCAGCATCCCTTAGTAGGTTGTTTTTATTTAGCTTCAAAGTGTTACTAGGACAACTGTCATGGGACTACCTGCGTCATAACTACATATGCTTAATGGTTTTTTTTAATGCAGCAATGCTTATTTTTACTGATCCTCATTTCAGTGGCTTGGTAAAAGCTGTGTGTGTGTGTGTTAGTGGGTGTGTGTGTCTGTAAACACACTTGTAATCCCTGTGTGCATGCTATCACCTGTCTCATGAGTCAGTGTCTCCTAAAGGAAGTGGCCCATCTGTTGGTCCAACCCGGGGGACAGAGGCATCACCTACACTTTACAGCCCACACACACACACACACACACAGACACACACCTCTCCCTCTCACTCTTCCTCTGTCACTCTGCATCTGTCTCACCCTTTTCCTCTTCTTTTTGTTTCCTCTTGGTTTTTCCTGTCATGTGTTTGTAGTCTGGACAGTTCCACCGAGTCATTCACTTGCGCTGCACCTTTGCTGCCGCACACAGGACAGGTTGTTGTGTCTCTGTCGCTCAACCTGCCAGGCGATGCCCTGCACATATGTCTGTCTCGACTATGAAGTCGCACAGCTTCACAGTCGAGTCTTTAAACCCTTCTTTTTTCGAAGCAACAACATAAATCTGCTGCTTTCTAGTGCTGTTTCATAAGATGCCTCAAAAAGTGACATTTGTCTGTAGGAAAACAAAATTGAAACAAGCACATTTCAAGTCCAGTTTATTGGATGGTGTGAACTCCTGTGAAGCCGCCTCCTCTCCTGACACCCGGACACTTCAAGGATGCTTTGTCAGCTAATTAAAGAAAGTAGTTAATGTCAGGAGAGCACTTGTAAAAAGAAAAGACAAACAACGGAGTAAATCCCAAAAAATGCCAAATAGAAAAAAAGTCCAACCACAAAAGATCCAACTTCAATTAAACGGTTTCCTCAAGGTTACAAAACTTTACCTATAATTTATATTTGTGCGTTTTCAACACTTAAAACTCGCTGCCATCAACATTTTCTCTTTAAGGGTTGTGTATTGATTCTCTCTGTACCAGCTCCCTCACACTCGTCTTCACATATCCATACACACACTGTGGTAATGTGCGTGTCCTTTATACACTTCTTAAGCGGGTGCTTTGTGTGAAGGGAAAGTGAAAGATGAATACGTTGGCAAAAAAATATATTTTTATATTCCTCTAAGAAGGAATCAAAGCATACATGGCAATAAAGTTTCATTACTGAAGCTCGGGTTTAAATGGGCTCAGGTGTTGAATGGAAAAAGAAAAATCATCATGCCACAGTAAGTAAAGTGGAAATATCTCAGCCTGCTGTTAATGCGTCAAAGGGTTTTAACTGGGATTGTTCTGCACAGAAGGTCGACAAGATGGGGTCACTGGAAGGCGCTCATTAATTTTGTATAACCCCTTGCCAGTGTTGACGCATCCTTGTTCTGTAATACTCTCTTCCTGTGTTCTTCTCTCTACTCTGGTGTCGGCAGTCTCTCTCTCCCTATCTCTTTCTGTCTCTCCCTCTCTCGCTCTCTCTCCCTGTCACACACTGACTCTTCCTCGGCCTCGCTCTCTCTCTCGCCCTGAGCTCCCCTGCAGCGCGGGTGACAAGCTGACCAGGGGGAGAGCAGGGACAAAAAAAAAGACCCTTCGTTTTTTTGTGCCTTGAACAAGCTTCCCTGCCCACACATGCTCACACACACACACGCACACAGACACACACACACACGCACATACCCAAGGGCGGCTAGCTTGAAGGGGGTTGCCATGGAGACAAGACCAGGGCAAGAAAGAAGGGAAGCAAAGAGATGGATGGTGTAGAGGAGGGATGTATGAAGGCCAGGGACCCATTTTTTTTTGTTTTTGTTTTCAAGTGTCTTCCTGTCTTTGAAGACGCAGCTCCCTTTGTTATCAGTTTTTTTTTCTTGTTTCTGCCCCGATCGCCCGAGGACGTGAGGTCAGGTTTGCACCGCTCAATCAAAAGCTGGCCTTTCACATTCAAGCGGGTGAGGGAATAAGAGACTTAACTAACAGAAGAATGAGAGGAAACAAGAAGAAAGGGACATGATGATGAGGAGGAGGAGGTGGAGGTGGAGGGCAGGTGAGATTCAGGCCATTAGAAACTTCAGCCGAGCTTGAATCTCTTCTCTCTTGAACTGGCTGAGGAGGTAATTTCCAAAGATTACAGTGATCAGGAGAGAGTTGCAGATCGGTGAATGATACGTTTGATTGCGACCACGTTATAACGCAAATTACACCCCCACCACTTTAGTAACACTCTCTCCCCCGAAATCCAATCCGAACATGTTCATGGATATGTGGCTTTTTACATCAGCCTCTGCATTGCGTGTGTTTGTGTGCGTTTGCCCATCAGGAGCCATCAGCGATAACACACTAATTATCCCTTTCACCTCTTTTTCCTCACTTTCCCTCCCTTCTCCATCTATTCCATTATCTCCTCACCCTTTTCTTCCCCTCTGCTGATCACACCCTCTATTATTGCCCCATTTCCTCTCCTCCTCCTCCTCTTCCTTCCTAATCCCCACTCCTTATCAACGTCTCTTTTCTCTCCGTGTCTCTCTTCCAGGACGACGCCCGTGCGGACGTGGTGGACTGCGTGGTGCGGGACATCCAGAACAGCCAGTGCCTGTTGAACGTGGAGTACTCGGGGGCCACCTGCCCACAGGCCACGATACAGTTCGGGGACACCAAGAACGACGTCGGCCTCGGGCTGGTCAAAGAGGGATACGTCATGGTGGACGTCCGCAAGGAGAAGTACCTGCAGAAAATTGTGAGTGAAAACACAGAGGAGCTAGCAGTAGATGGGGAGTAATTTTGGGCTGCTGTGGAGACTTGTCATGTTGTTTCTCTCCGACGTGATTGGTCAAATTATTCCCCCTGTTCAAATCAGTAACACTGTCGGCCCTGTCTGCTCTGATTGGCTAGCTTGTCCGCTCCCTTGTGATTGGTCGGAGCTGCCGGACTAGCTGCCAGGGGTGCATTATGCTAATGTGCGTGTTTGTTATGTCCCTTGACTGAAATGACTAGGAGGTCAATTCAATTACACTGTATTGTGTTGTTCACCATATGCATCATCTCAAGGCACTTTACATTGTGAGACGTTAGAGAAACACAACAGGTCCCACAATGAGAAAGCACTTGGCAACTGTGGAGAGAAAAAACTCCCTACATTTTCAAATTAACATTTTTGTAAGTTTATTAGATACACCAAGTTAATGAACTTAGCCAGGGTAGTCGTCTATGATCAGATTGTTGTGTCTGGAGCTTCTGTGTTTCCTGTGTGAGAGAGGGGCTCCTGTTACTTTAGTTTGTCAAAAATCTGCAAAGTTAAAAAGCCTAGAGGACAAAAAACATATAAAAAATCCATACGTGCAAACTTGTATCAGTACGTTTTGTCATGCGATCAACACGTCTTTGTCGATCTACAGAACGAGAAAATACACAATTTACACAACAATATTGCCCCAGATGGCGGCCATTTTGGCAAACCATTTGCTGTCCCCTCATTATGCTAATTTGCGCAGCCGACTCAAAGCCACGTGAAAGATAAAGACAAAAGGAGGATATTTCTTCCCCCTGCAATTACTGGTGCCGCAAATCCCTAATATTAGTCACTCTGCTGTTGGCTTTAAACATCCATACGGACGAAAGGGATGGAGACATATGTCCACCAGAGTGTAATTATTTACAACCAAAACAAAAGGTATATTTATATAAATGAGACGCTGTCGCACATTTGTAAATGCTATTTATTCACTCGGACATGTAAGTAACTCGTTTTTGTACCGAAGCGATAAAAGCACTCCGGGCCCCGTCCGTCAATAGAGCTCTGTGATCACATCGTTGTGAGAGTGTTTTGACCTCTGACCTCTAAAGAGTAGCCAGGGATCGTAATGCAGTCTCTGGGTAATGGACCCTATAGACAAAGACAGTGATTAAAACCTCCCAGCCATACGACTAATAGGCTTATAGACGGCATAGATTTAAGGTTTTGTTGGATCAAATGGTTTCTCGTTAGTATTCAGCCGTATCTTTTCCAGTGTTCTGCTTCGTCCTCGCCGGCTGCAGACGTGTTGCCGATGCATCTACACGAGCGTGCTGAAGAAAGTTCCACGGTTATTTTCTTGTTGATTCCAATCCGTCAAGTCCGATGCTGAGATCTTCCATGTTCCATGCTCGGTAAAAGCGGGCTGGAGTTTTATTAGTCGGCTTTTCCAACCATGAAATGAAGGAAATATGCTTCTGATCCATAGAATATGTGGACCTGCCTGATAGACCTGTGTAGAGTAGCTGAAAAGCCCAGTGTGATCTTATTGGAGCTGAGGGATATAACAATGTCATATCTTTAAATATTAAACCAGATAATGATTTTGTTGATCATAATAGTGATGTTGCCGAACTTCATTCGATCTTTCCTGAACCTAAGAGCTGAAACAATAGTTATAATATGGACTAAATATTGAGGATTGAACACTTGATTGACAGGAATTTAATCAACTACCCTGACATTCAGCTATTTCGAACATTTTCGAAATCCTTCCTCGGGTTTACAGCTTTTCAAATTTGAGGATTTGCTGCTTTTCTATTTCGATTTTTTTAATATCTTCTGGATTTGAACTCAACAACACAAGATGTTTTGAAACCGCACATTTGTCTTTTGACATTTGAGGAGAAAACACAGAGTTTGCAGATGAATTTAATGAAACTCACTGTGAAAGTTGTCTCTTCACCAAAACTGATGCCATTGCTTACCACATTCACTCTGGTGGATGGATTTAGTTTAATCTTTTAATTTGCTGTATGGCTGCCTTTTGTTCCAGCTCCCTCCCGGAGTTGACCTCGAGTCTTTTGTTTGCAAGGTGCATTTCTGACTCAAATATTTATGAGCAGCACTGCAGCTGCTGCCAGTGCGACAACAGAAAACATTATCTTGCCGAGGCAATGAAGCCAAAAATCGCTCAAAGATACAACCTTTCGTTGACCCCTGGATCCGTGCCCCTGCTCCTTTTCATCTTATGGAAAGTTTGCCTTGAGCTTTTTCGCAGTGGAGGATCCAACCTTGAGTCCCTCTGCTCCTCCTTCCTCTCTTTTTCACTCATCCAGACTATCGGCTTCTCCGAGAAGTGACTTTTGTCCTTCCTGTCTGCTCCATTTTGGCTCCATTCTTTATTCATTATCCATTCCAGGGGATTGGAACATGGTCATTGTAATCTGTAGTGCTAAGCATTGCATAACAGATGGGCTGTAATGTTCACTGGCACTTGAGTGACTATCAATAGTCAGTCATAAGTGCACTGAAGGTTAACACCAGTCTTTGAGAGTGGCATTGTCGCAGAAGAGGCAGAGCACAGAGGGATATTCATCCATTTGGGGCTTTTATTTATTTTCTTCCCGAGTGCATTTTAGCCTTAAACCCTTCACCGGCTGATGCCCACTCTGTGCACCATATGGAGTACATAGCTATTGTTGCAGCCATCCATCAGTATCATGGCAAAGGAAGAGGATTCACGGTGAAAGTGTAGGCGAAAAAGATGATCGTGCAGCAGCTGCCGGCCTCTCATTGAGGGGAAGCGGGGTATTAAAGGGAAGGCAGGCAGGTGGGTGGACAAACAGTAATCTAAATGATGATTGATAGACTGTACTTAGTGAGGGGAGACTCACAGCGACCTCGAGGTGTGGACGGACAGTAAAGCATGAGATTAAAGTACAACAGGGAGGATGTCCTGTGGTATGGAAATGACCCGTAACATCACAGATAAAAACCCATAAGCACTCGGTCGTCAGGTTTTTAAAGGAACAGCCGACCAAAACTAGTGCCGCCATTCAGAGGTTTATGGAGGTTTTAATTCAACGTGGAGGACTCGTGCCGTGCCCGTTCTGAGTCCACCTGTTTGGAGTGGGCTGGTTGTTTGGCCCGCGGTGACGCCGGTTGCTGCTTTTCTTTCTGAACACGTAAAAGTGACCTGCGGTAGTTGAGCCGCGGGAAAAAAATAAAGAGCGGCAGCGTGACTCAGTCCACGGGAACCCCCGAAGCTGCAGCTGCTGCACAAAGAGCCGTTCACCTGTTTATTCAAAGTTCAGTGGAGCTCGACTCAGTAAAGCAGAACCTCGACCCGGAGAAGCAGCTGTCTTTGCCGCTTTCCCTCAACGCCACCACCGTCCACTACCAGCTGGTTGCATTTGTATTCAGTGTTTATGAATATTTAACGTGTCGTGTCTCCTACACTTCCCTGGGCCTTTAACAAGTCACGTGCCAAGTGTGAAGCCGGTAAAATGAACGATTCTCGAGATACGTGAGTCCCCCACGCAGACAGAAATCTATGGTATTATTATAACTATGTATTTTTTAAACAGTTGCTCTGTCTTTGTATAATGCGATAATGCTGCAGCCGTCCAAATGACCGCACACTTAATACCCACAACACGCCGGTACCGTCTGGCAGACAGATCTAATGTCATAATACGAGCATTAATCCGTCATACATCTGTCATATCATGTGCCGACCTTCTGCGTGTGTTGTTTATGAGCCTTTGGTATTTAGATTATCATCAGTGAGTAATATGTGTGCTTTATCACCAGATCAGGGACAGAAGAGGGGGGCTTTATATACAGTAGTTACAGTATTTCAGCCTTTGTGAGCTTGTAACTGTGTCAATTTGGTTTCAGTTATAGCCTGAGCCTTTTCTTGTTTTTGTTTTTTACTGCAGACCATATTTTCTTTCTCATAATTCTCACATTGCTCATCCGTGTGGGTCTGGACTTCATCCTTATTTGTTGCCGCTCTATACTCGGATACAGATCTCGAGAACGGTTCTGTTTCTGTGGAAAATAGATTCTAGGCCCCACAGTCCCCTTACATCCAATCAAGCTGCAACAAATGTCAGACACTTGTAGACATCAGTCCTGTAAATACGCCTCTCAGGATCCATGAATTGGTCTCTGACGTTTGCCAAACACAAACAATCTTTTCGGTTTCTAACACCACGTGAAGAGAGATCTCATCCCTCCCTCTGACCTGAGACTCTTCCCGCTGACTTCATGCCTTCACTCCTCCTGGCACCGTCCACCACCAGCCACTGCAGGTCGGATGGCAGGTTGCCAAGTTGTCAAACAAACACACAAACACACACACGCTCACTAACGTATTTCCTCCTCGTTCCTCATTTCTCTTAACCTCTCTCTCCGCTCATTGTTCAGGACCTGATTTCTCCCGTATTTCCTTCTCCCCTCTTTACCGCTTTATCCACATCACTCACTTTCCCCCTCCTCTCCCTCCCATCGCCACTTAAAACTCCACCGCTCTTCTCTTCATCACTTATTTCTTGTTTACACGCTCCTGTACTCTCCATTCCTCTTCTCCACCTTCCTCCGTATCACTCCCTCACTTTTCCCGTGTTCTTTTTTTAACCTTTGCGATCCGAAACTTAGCCCGAGCATTTTATTTTACCAGCACTGCCAGAGGAGGCTTGTTTGGACTTTTACATTCGCTCATTTGCATTTTGTGTTTCAGTCAAATTATTTGTATCTTGCATCAGCCGGCTCTGCCCCGTTGAACCCAAACTGTGCTGACGGCGATGCTTCTCTTTTAAGATTATAAGTGATGGAAAACAGGGGAGCTGTCGGATAATGTTTGAGAGAGAACAAGAGATATTTACTGACGGCCTGTTAGTCAGTTCTTTGAGGAACACACAAACTCATCCTCGGATCTGTTTGTGTCGACCAGATAGAGACACGACAACGTCATGACTGATTCCAACTCAGACAGGCCACTGGGCCACTAACTCTCTCCCCCAGTCACCCTAAAGTTCATTAGTGTTACAAGCTTAAATCTCCGGTTTGCTAATTACAAGTCAATTACAAACACGGAAGTATCTGTCAGTCCCTTGCAAGCACAATTATTATCAATCACCACCAGCGATGGCTGCATCGACCTCGGCCTGGTTTCCAATATGTTCCCCACTGAAGGGATTACGATATAGAAACTATGTTCACACCTTCGCCAAATGTTTGTGAAGTGACTCGTAAGATCTTTATTAAAATGTGACCGTGTGCTGACGCCTTGTTTGTCATGTAAGACGGCATTGGTCGAGTTTTAAGTTGCTTTAAGGAGCCTTTAGGTGGCGGCTCGCATGCGGTTGATATATTTTTTTTAATTCATGCATTTCATTTCACAGCAACTGCTTCATGGGTAATCTAGTTTTCTTACAGCTTGTACTCTGAGTCCCTGGCGTGGTTAATAGTGCGGCAGTTGTGTTATAGAGTGATTGTGTTAATGGGGGTGGGAATCGTAGATGAAGATGAAACGGCGTGTTAAGGATGTGAGAGCACACCTACAGCTGCATATGGCTGAAATCCATACAGGAAGTCAGGGAGGACGCTCGCACATACACAGGATCTCTCCAGGGAAACGCTGATTCCATTTATCAAAGAACAATTGTGCTGTTTGGTCCACACACACACACACACACGTGCATGGACTGTAGTGAGGTGGCTCATGTAATGTAACCACACTGTTGGAGGAGACTGGTTGGACACTGATGATTTGCCTCATGGGAACGTTGCCTTGTCTATACAGGAGGTTCACTCTCCACAAAATGAGGCCTCGTGGGTGAACAGAGTTTCATGTTGTGGCACGGCTGTTGTCGCTTATGGGCTGTCCCCAGGCGGAGGGGACGGACACGGTGCATGTTATACTTTTAACCCACGTGGGAAATGAAGAGAAGGTGAGACACAAAACAACAACACAACACAAAGACGACACCTGATGGAGAACAGACAACTAAATGGTTGGTGTCCGAGTTTGCCCTAAATGGCTCCTGCCACGGTGGAGCAGGTTTCCATCTCCGCCCCCTTCCACTTCACCCCCTCCCCCCCTCCCCCCAGAAAAAATTGTCACCATGTCATCTATAAATGGCTTTTAGCCGTATCCGGATAACCAACGGACTGACTTTCAGGTCGCTGCCCTCCGTGTTCAACCCCAGCGCCCACGCGTCACAGCCCATCAAAGATCCACCCCCCCCTCCTCACAAAACAAGGGCACATAAACACACACACGCACACACATACACACTCACACTGAGCTTCATGGGTATGTGAGAGCATGACCGCTCCTCACCAATGGCTCAATACCTAATTTACAAGTAGAGTTAGAGATGGGACCTTTTAATGGACATTTTCTGCTTCCCTGTTATTGACCCCACACACACACACACACACACACACACACACACACACACACACACACACACACACACACACAGTCACTTGCACAGGCGGTTGCCTCCCCTGCTGCCACCGCTCTAAGGGCCCTTTTGACATGTCCTAGCTGACACGCGCCACTTCCCAAACGCAATTCCATCTTCTGCAGCTGTACACACACACACACACACACACACTATATCCCCCCCCCACATGCCGGCGGGGTGCACGGAGGACAGGCAGCAGGGGATCGCAGGCACCAGGTTGTTCAAACCTAGATTATTTGGAGTTGTGTGACCTCGTGGGAGCAGAAGAGTAAGAGGAGCGAACTCTTTACTAAGCCTCCGATAAGTTGTGCGTGTGCGGCTTGTTTGTGCGATACATTAGTGTTTACGTAAGAATTTGCGCTCTCCCCTGGGACCGCACTGGAGAATGTTCTCTGTCGTATCCGCTATGTCCTTGTGTGTGTTTGTGTGCACATGTTTTACTTGTGAGTGTGCGTGAGTGAGTCCTCCTTAACTCTATGAACCCACGCTGGTGGGCTTGTCACGCCACGTTCCCACCAGAGCGCCTGATCTCCTCCGACAGTCATGCTGGGGGGGGCCAGCGTGCATCAGGGCGTAAGCCCAGCTTACCTCAGACAGGGACAATGACACTCATTCACTTGATGTACATGAAAAGACCCCAAGTTTATTATTTCATGAGAACTGGTCACAAACATAAGAAGCATCATATCTGAATAAGTGGATATTTTGCTGCAGTTTACAGTAAACTCAGTTCTCTGGAGCCTCAGAAAGGCTTTCAGCAGAAGGAAGTAAGAAGAATAATTGGAATTTGATGCAAATCAGATGCTCATGATGAGACCGTCTCTTTAATTTAACACTAGAAATTGATATTCATTACTTTTGAATTCATATTTCACCCTCTTTAATGCAACGCTTTTATGTAAAAGTTCAGCTTTTCTTTTTTTGCTTGCATATAACTAAACAAATGCAGAAAAACAACGTCTGTCTTTTATATCGAGTGTTGACTCAAACACTTCAGTGTCCCTCAGACACACTGAAGAAGCTTTTGAAGATTCTCTGAAGAGACTTTTTCTCAAGTGTCCTCCTCTCTGCTTACCGTGCACTATTCATGCAGGTGTATATTCAATGAGATGTTTCTTTGGACAGAAATCCACAGCTCAGACACCTACACTCAGTCCAAACTGGAGACAAACTGTCCCGTGCAGATCTTTCTGCTCTAGGTGGAGTCAGGAGGAGGTGGAGTTTGCAGGTGGAGGGAGAAAAGAAACCAGAAGTGATGAGGATGCAGAGAGCGGCATGGAGAAACAAAGGACAAGTGTCAGAAGGGAGTTAGTGGCACTTTGTTTTCAGTGGGAGTTTGATTGCTGGTGTCTGGGAGGATGTGTGCGTCTGATGGTCACTGCTGTTAATGAGAGAAGCTCAACATGCATGGAGGACGAGCCTCATTGTTCCCTTCAGCTCGAGTGGCTTTAACGTCGCCTGACATCCCGTCTCTGTGGCGAGGATGAAGAGAGAGAGCGAGTGAACATGACCCGTCGCTCAAACTTCGATTAGTCACTTGCTTTCTGCCCTCCATCCAAAATCTGCTTTTCACTCTGCGTTCTCGGCTCACCTACGCACCAGACGCACACAACCTGTCAGAGAGCTGCGGCGTTAGCGCTCGCTCAGATCCATCACTTTCTCACCGTGCTAACCAGAACGCCACCTGGGCACGGCTCGCCGGCCAACGAAAGGCACATCCATGCTCTCTCTCTCACTCTCTCTCTCTCCCAGGCAGACGGGTTCGCCCCTTGGCCGACACGTCGCCCGCTGCCAAAACGCCAGACACACACCACCTGTCGTTCAGCCCAGGAAAAAACATCACTTGGACCAAAGTCCCACGCCAAGTCTTCCCCCAGAAACTTACCTGCATATATTACCAAGGACTCAGAACCTAGTTGTTCACATCCTTCTCTTAAATGTGCATCGAGCATCAGACTGAGCAGAGTTAAAGTGATGCTGAGGATTAATCATACATTCAGGGACTACACACAAACACACACTAACAGCATATTCTCTGTTAGTGCCAGTGTCCGTGGCCCCTGCTCACCAAACATGGCATCTGCCTGACATATGGGAGCTGTGTGGGGTCATCCAGACGAGCACGCCGTCACCCGCCGCCTTCTGCCGCCCGTCACCCTCCAGTTTTCTTCTCCTCCTTCCCGAGCCGTTCATCGCTCTCTTCCGTTACCTTCCTCCCTCTCGCCTCCTTCTCACCTGGAACTTTAACAGCTTAAAGCTTCGTCCTTCTAGGCCCTCGGAAATAATCCTTTTTTTGCATTCAGTAATGATGATTTTAGGCCTGAAAAATATATGAAATACCTCAAATATTATGGCTTTTTTTAATTTATATTTTTTGGCGGTATGCCCAGTATTATAATATCTACGTTTCTTGAGATACAGATATTTGCTCACATTGATAAAACTAGAAACAAGACCGATATTCCTTCATATCAGTCGTACATGAATGATTCAATATTTTACTAAAAAAGTTTGTCTCAAATACCTAAAAACTAAATAACAACACTCGCTCTCACTTGATGCTTCTCGTCATCTCGACTCCAGTCGTGCTTCTGTTAGAGTCGTAAATGAGTCATTGTGCCGCCCTGCTGGAGCCAATAGAAAAGACCTGAATGGAAATATCCGGCACCAGGATACGTGGAGCTGTTCAGAATAATGTGTAATGTGAATAATGTGGAGGCTGTCATCGCCTGTGCTCTGATTGGCTGTTGTTTCTCTGAGCTGAAGTGAGCAGAACAGTGAAAGGCGAGGGCGAGCCAGGAAAGTCCATATGGTGACATCTGCCTGATGGGACCAAGACGCCACATCCCAAAGCCTTCCCAAAAAAGATCTCTCCTTTAGTTGGCTGTGATGGATGACTTGTGCAGCCGCTGCACTTTCCCGGGCCCGCACGTGCACAGACACACACACACACACTCACACACGCCGGCTGCATGTTCCACCTGCAGGTCTGTTGTCTTGGCGGAGCCGTGTGCAGCGTAGCCATCAAATCAACCTATGTGCACGAGCTTGCTAAGCAATTAAACTACGGTGCCCGATCCACACTCGACAGTTTTAACATCTGGCATCCTTGTTCTGGTGTGTGTGTGTGTGTGTGTTTGTGTGCGTTTGAGTGTGAACGCCAGCTCATCAGCTGCTAAAATAAGATCTGAAATATGGTGCAGGATTGAATCCACAGCAAGAGCAAAATGACTCAGTTTCTTTTTGGTTTTCTGTATTTGTTTAAAGCAGTTTTCTCTCTAAAGTTAATGTGTCACTTTAATCAGAATCCGACCGGACTAAATTCAAAGTGACCAGGGTTGTGTGTGTGTTTGTGTCTGTGTACTTCTATCTTTGTGGAGACCTTTTTGACTTTAGGATGTACAGATAAGGACTTTGTGCCATTTCCTAACTTTCTTAAAAACACTTTTCAAGGCCTAGTCAAGGGATAAACTGGGTTTCAGGGTTCAGATTAGAATCAACTTTATGCTAAGGTTAGTTTAGGGCGTGTAGTTTTGATGAAATGTGATTAAAAAGTGATAGATGTGAGAGTACGGGGGGTGGGGAGGGTTTTAGGGGATGTATCTTGTCAATGAGTGACGAAGATAGAAGTGTAGTGTGTGTGTGTGTGGGGGGTGGGGGGTGGGGGGGTGGGTGGGGTGGACCTTGAGTGGGAGCTTGATTACTCTGCATCCACTCTGACACTGTAATGGTGGAGGACAGCTCCACTCAGAGGGTCGGCTGCTGCCAGAGTTTTCCAATGTCCATACATCAACTAACCCTGGACGCATCGAACCACACACACACACACACACACCACACACACACACACACACACTGGCTCTCTCTCTTCTGCCCCCCCAACCACGCTCTGCCCTATGAATCATCACTGGTTCATTCGATGAGGCTAAATGGCTGCTCTAGCAGAAACGGTCAATATGCTCAACACTCCTTCCAACTCTATTACATATCTCCTCCCAGTGCAGCCACAGCAAACACCTGCATCTAAATACCATTTCAAGAGAAACCAGTATCTTTAGTAAGGTGACCAGCTGCTCCCAACACCCCGTCTCCAGTATATATTTCTTACTTCCTTCATATGGTCAACAGCTCGGAGCACAGCCTGTTCTCCCACAACAGTCTACTTGAGCAGTGCTACAGTCGTTTATTGTGCTCCGGCACACAAATAACCCGACGGTGCACACCGGCGAGAGGCTGAGTCGCTGCTCGCGAGCGCCACGTGCACTTCCCCTCAGCAGGCTGTTCCTGCCGCTCAGCCAATCAGGAGAAAGTGGGCTTTTAAAGAGGTCTGAGCTAATATTGCCTCTCTCAGTCAGAGGCTGAGCTGAGGGGCTGCAGAACAGTCAGAAATAAACAAGCTCTTTTATTCCAACTGTGAATCCTGTAAAGCTCTATGGATTCCCAGAGAAAAGTGCTGCAACTGAGCATAATGGTTCTCCTCTAATGTTCCCGCTCAGTTGGTGAAGCTGGTGGCTATGAGAGGGTGTGGATCACATTATGTGTGCATGTGACATGTTAGTGTGGGTCTGTCTGAGTATGTTCAGGAGTAACAGAATGGAACACGTTAATATGAACCTGAAGAAGAGAATGTTTAGACTCAGGTGTAGTGAATAAAACATGCGGTAGGGCAAAGTAGGTGTGAAGACCTTCTATGAACATCATGGTGCTTCACACGCACACACAAAAACAAACACTACCCTCAATAAGTGAACTACAACTCTAGAGCGAGAGGGCGAGAGAATGCCCTCCTCAAAAAAACTTTGTACAAAAAGAAACTTCTGAGCGCAGGTAAAATAAATGTCTGCAGGGGAAGAGCACTGATTCACTTAATCCTTCCAAACCCTGTGTGTGGTGTGATATGTTAATGACTCATCTCTCTCTCTCTCTTTCTCTCTCTCCGCTGCAGGTGACAGAATATCTGAACAGTCAAGAATCTGCTAAGAGGGACAGGGTAAGTGTCACCTCCCAAACGACCTTCTCCCAGCTTCTCTTTCCTTCTGATAATCAAGAAAACAAAACAAGAAGCTAACACAACACTTTTCTACACCAACTACCAGAGAGAGCTCACTCTCTCTCACTCTCTCACTCTCTCACTCACACTATCTCTGCCTTTCTACCTATCTCTCTCACTCACACTCACTTTATCCAAGTTTGCCCCAAAAGTGTTGTTGAGGGATTTATTGGAAATCACTTCAGTAGTTTCTGTGTAATCCTGCTGACACACACTTTTAGTTAACAACTCTTTTAAATAATCGCTCGTTCTGTTACCTGTAGCTTTAGTTATCCGAACCTTAGGTCACCCACTGCTTAGTGAACAGCTCTATCAGTTTCCCGCTTCGTTATTTTCACTCTATAAGTTTCCCATTTTTAATTTACCCGTTCCTTCGCTTCACTTCTTTAACTTGAACACAACGAGGTCAGCGCTGGAAGTGACTGATCATGTTTCGAGGAGGAGGAGGAGAAAAGGCAGCGGAGTGAGAGATGGGAAATGACAATATGTACAAATGGCTCCACTCGTTCATTCATCCTAATAAGTAGCGCTAATTAGCACAGTCGCTAATTAGCTATGAATCACGGCATTAACAGCTGAGCGCTCACGCCTCCGAGAGCCAGAAAAGCAACAAAACGGCACACACACCTCAGATTGTGCAATTTTTATCACATTTAAATAACCCATCCTGCACTGCATGCTGCTCCAAACTACACACAGACACACACACACTCTCTTTCTTTGCCAATCACATCGTGATAAGGGCGACATTTAAGAACGTGAAATGCATGTGACAGTTTATGAGCCGATGCCGGAGCGATATTGTGGCGGAACAGGAGAAGTAATAGACCGGCTGGTGAAAGGGATCTAATGGCAGAAATTAAATACGATATAATCCAAGGGGTTTTTCCACTGGTGTTTAATCGCCTACATTTTACGAATTGTTTTCTTTACCCTAGAATGAGCCCTTTATATTTAAAGACTTAATAATGACATCGGGAGCGGGTCATCTCTAGGGAGGCCGCCATGTTTTTTTTCATCTGCAACATGCATCTTCACCACTAGATGTCACTAAACTCTACACACTGAACCTTTAAACCGTGTTAATGAGGATTCAGCCTTTGCACTCTTTGACTCTTTCTCTCGACCTCTCGTTGTAGCTCTCTTTCTCCCCCTCTCCCTTCTCTCTCGATCATTTCACATGCAATGTGCTGGAGAAAATTCTGGATGTCTCTTTTCCGAGCAGTTGGGAATGTTGCAGCGTTTTTATGGTTATTTGTATCATCATGCTCAATAAAACCCATCTCCCTCCTCCCATCAGCTCAACATTTGGCGCTACGGAGACTTCCGCGCCGACGATGCTGACGAGTTTGGATACCGGCGTTAAAAAGGGGAAACGAATGAAAACCGACCATCCAATCAACACCATTCCAAAGACCAACATGGACGACGAGTGACGGACAGAAGAAACCGTTAGGAAGATTACGAGAAACTAAACGACAAGCATCGACTCACTATTCTTTTGTTTTTTTTTGTTATTTGTGTTTTGACATTTCATCCCTCCAGTCCTGTCTTCTCACTCTTTTACTTTCTCCGCTCGCCCCTGCAGCGCCACCTAGATCATGCTAGCAATGCTAAAATAATAAAAAATAAAAAATAAAAATGAAATCATGCAAGAATCACTTTCTATTCATCCTTTCTCTTCCCGATGGGCCACTGCCAGCTCAAGCAGCCTGCACTATTTGCCATGTTACCCTTTCAACACACTTCTGTGTGAATCATAACCACAGTAATCATGTGTGTGTTTGTGTGTTTTTTCAGCCAATCCTATCCCTTGCTCTCTGACGCTCTAAACCAATCCCTGCTTTCCTCTGTACAGGAAGTGGCTGGATGTTTTGGGGGAGGACACTTAATTATTTACAAACAGTTACGCTTCCCTAATGAACTTCATGTAAATGTGAGGATATCTCCAAAAGTGTACATTGATTTATTTTAGAGAAATTCTGCAGGTGGAGCCACACAGACGAAACAACACAAACAGGATGAGTCTATTTTTGTCTTCAGTGTTTTATCTGTGTGACGATGAAATCTGCAGATGTATCTGTGGGGAGTGTTTTGTCGTTTATTCACTATGTCACACTTTTATGACCAGTAAAATATTGGTGCCATCATGTGGCATTTTATCATCTTTCTCCTTCTGTCAAGTTTACATTCTTAATAATGGTTATGATCCTGTCTCTGTACGCCATAGCAGAAGAAGTGTTTGAATTTATTTCCACGTAATGGACCTTTGCATTCTATTAAAAATCTGCTGAATAAAAATTAAACGCACGTGTTGTGTTTTTCTTTTCATTTGAGAAGTAAGTCACAGAAGAAATTGTATACCAGGTCATACAAATGTAATATTCAGTAACAAGTCAATATTTTTATAAAAATTTGACCTGCATCTGAAATTTATAAAATTGGTCAAAGTTTTAGGTTTAAAGATTGTATAGATGTTGATAAATCTTTAAAATGTCAGTATAATATAAAATATTAAATAGAATTACACATCCTTTTCATGGAATTGCAGAATTTCAAATTGACACACCTCAGCTGTTCAACTGAAAGTCACCTGGACCAGCATGTTACTGTGAAGTGCAAGAAACATTTAAAGGAAGAGCCATCACAGCAAACCTCAAGTGATACAAACAAACGCCATGGAAACGTTTCAGTATAGTAATGTGTCTTAAATATCATAATAATGTGACAGTGACCTTGAGCTTTCATCACCAAATTCGTATTAGTTCCTCTGTGAGTCCTTGTGGATGTTTGAATCAAATTTGAAATTGTTCCCTGCAGATGTTCCCTCAGATATTTCGTTCAAAAGGCAAAGAATATTTATTTTTGATGTCACTTAACTTTTGTTCTTCCTTGTGTGAAGTGGACGTTGGAACCAAATTTGTAAAAACACCCTCAGGGCTTTTTTAATTTTGTGTTAGCAAGAATGTAAAGTGTGTTATAACTTATATGTACAGACTGACAACTTAAAAACAAGCTGCCTTGGGTCCCTGTCTGTCTCTGGCACTGAGGCATAATAAACACAGATATCATAAACCGCTCATAAACATTTAATACGAGCTGCCATAGAAATAAATGACTGGTGAGGAGCGGAGCCGACATAAAGCACATCACTGCCTCCTCCCGTCACCTCACGTGGTTTCAAGATGAGAGTTCATGGAGGATGCAGGTCCGGCTGTTTACTGCAGGATCGATAAGTTTATTCAACTATCAAGCTGCTGATAAAACAAGATAGAAACACAAAAAATAAACATCTATTAACAGTTACAAGTTCAAAACGTCTTATTTAAATGTTGCGTTAAAGAAGAGGTTTTATAAAGAGGCTGTTTGGGGAGAAGCTCTTTTTTCCCACAGCCTCTGAAGGGGACATGAGAAGGAATCAGACATGCCGAGGTCTGTGTTCACGTTCGCTGACGTGTGCCGATGTCAAAACATCCATTTTACAGAATAAATCAATTTCAGTTTGTCGTGCATTCAAACGTCTTTATGGTTAAACTGTCAAATATCAAGTAGTTTTCTGATGTGAATCTTCTGAGAGGCCTGATATGAGCTGAGAAGTTCTGTGTGTCCCTCAGACACTGACATAAGAGAACAGATGATAAGATAACATGTAATAAGAGGAAGTGCTGGTGGGAACTCACTGTCAATTAAAGGAAACAACTTCCCAACATCGATAACACTCTGACAACAGCACACATCATGTACAGACCACATATATATACATTAATATACATATATATATAGTATGAATACTTATGTATTGTGTCGCAGGCGTGTGTGTGTGGGGGGGGACATGCAATCTCATTTCAGTTAAATATGAGAAGCAGGCGACTGGTTGTTTTCCTCTTGAAATGAAACCAGTGTGACACAGTGACCCGGAGGTTTGTTATTTCTCGCTCCCCCCCGAAAGACCGAGATTGAAACGTTTGTACTTAACATTCAAATTGTGTTGTTTCTTTTTTTGTTTGTGAAAAACACAGCTTCAAGCCTGGAAGACATGTTTTTCAATTAGACCCACGACAAGAGCACTTGTGTTGTTTTCTTGTGTGACTTGCAGGGTTTTGCATGATCCCAGTAAAGCAGAGCTGATTCTGTGAAGCACAAACACACAACATGTAGCTGCAGAATACTCAGTATGTGGTACTCGTCAGGAGCAACCAAATCAAAGGGGGCCTGAGCAATTCATCACCAGTGTTCATGTCCAATTACCAGGGGCTGGAATAAGAAATATGCTCTAAGGGCAATTAAGAACCCTGTCGTCCCCTGCCTGTCAGCTGACTCATGGACTCGGTGGACGACTTCGTCTTTTTAGATCTATGTCCTTCCTGTGTCTTTTTTTGTCACAAACTATCCATCGTCTCGCTCACTCATCCAGTTCCCCCTCTCGGAGCCGATGAGATAGACCCACTAAACGAGCGGAGAGGGGGGAGGGAGGAGAGAGAGATATGAAAAGTGGACGTGTGCTGGAGTTTGGAGTCTGAGCCTTTCTGGTTTCATCTGCTGCTCTCTGTCTGTGAAGCTGTTAATCTGTCGCCATGTTTACATGTGTCAACGAGACAGAAGGAGACCAGATGAGAAATAAATCAATGCCCCTTCAAAACAAAAGCAGCCGTGTAGGAAGTGTCTCTTTTGGGCAATGAACTTGGGGCTTGTTTTCCGCTCAGCGGGGGTTTGAGGAAACCGTCTCAATAATTCAGGGAAGAAGAGGAAAAAGCTTTTTAAACACACACGAGGGTTAATAGGAGGAGATGGGGCTTGTGTGTAGTGTCAGTGAACGCACCGCTGATCACAGACACACACACATTTCACTTTTCCTCATGATTTCAAAGCCAGATTCCCTTCTTCCATTGCCTCTTATATTCCTCTGAGGATCTTGAGAAGATAAACAAACAGATTTATGATTAACTCCTGGTTTCACAGTCCTGAGATCAGCAGACAAAGTTAACTTTATTCCATTTATGTCCATCTGCTCTTCTGGATTGTTCACTTATCATTCATGCCACTTCATTTTCGTGCCTGTACCCTAAAATAATAAAAGAGAAAGCACTGCGGAGCTCCCCTGTCTTTTCCTTATCTCTCAGTAACACACACTCACTGTCCTCTGTCCTTTGTCCTCCAGTTTCCTCTGTCCTCTGTCCTCCTGTCCTCTAGTCCTCTGTTCTCCAGTTTCGTCTTGTGTCCAAACTCTACCTGCTCGTGCTCCACGGACACACATACACACAATCTGCTCCTCCTGGACGTCGCTGCAGCTCTGATTCTCTTTTGTGAGCATTAATACAAATCACAGTGAACTCACTACAGAATGTTTTTGTTAATATTAGAGCCTGAGAACTAGAATCTGCAGATATGAGCCCTTCAGAGACGTGTTCTGTTTGGGTGTGCTGCTTTGTACTGATAAGAAAACTTTACAGAAAATGAACAATGCAGAACATTTTAATCATCCCCCCCAAAAAATGTGTTTATTTTCTCAATTAAAAGTTCCAGATATTTTGTTGTGTTTTAGTTTTGTTTTTCGTTTATAGTGACTTCGGATAAAAACAGTATCAACAGTGGACCCCGAAAAATCCATATCGGTCGAGATCTAGTTAATGTGTTGTTTTCTTTTGGGTTTACTTTGTTGTGTGAACTCGAAACGTAGCAAACATCAAAATGTGAAGTTAATTCATCGGGAGTTTCCAGCAGCGTCTTGTGTTTCAGACTCACATCGTGTGTCGGTAAAGTCGAACAACATCGTCAGGTTGTGTAGTGAAGTTGCAGGTTTTATGGAGAAGAGTCGCTCGTCAACAATCACAATGAAACTGACACGACAAACGTCAACGCAACAGCTGAACCTGTAAAACCAGGCCGGTCGACACATGGGGATTTACACAGGTGACGGGGAAAAAGGAAAACCGTTAAACAAACGAAACAAAGTGAAATGAAGTTAAAAGAACAACCGACAGAACTTTTCCAAACTATTCTACGAATGAAAGTGTGAGAGGGGGATGAACCTGTGAAGCTCGATACTGGTTCTGTCCCAGCTGAGGTCAGAGCCACACTGGGTGAACTGGGTTAAATAAACTGCTGCTCCACTAATGAGACTGATCCATTCAAACTCAAAGGTACGAAAATATGACAAAGATCGACTGAGTCAAATAACTGAAGATGAATTAAAGTCCCTGATCCAGGGAAGATAAACTGGTTTTTTAATGTTTGGTATTAATCAAACTGGAAAGTGACAAACTCGCCTCCTGACGCTACAATCGTCCTTCATCTCATCCGTTGTAATAAAACTGTGGAACTTTAATGTGCCTGAACAGCTGACGTCGTAACTTGATGCAACATTTGGGGATTTTACAGAAACAACTTAAAAATGGAAATTGGTAAATTTATGCTTTGGACCTGAAATGATTGAATCTTTTCAAAAGTTTTCTAGTTTTTTCTTTCCACTTTTCATTCAAGTGATAAAAACTGACCTTCATCAACGAGCTGAACTTTTTAAGTGCTGCTGACTTCATCTACATTTTTAATTTGTATATTTAATTTGTTTAAAATATGCTTTATTTCTTTATCTACTTGGTTAAAACAATTATTGTTTTAGTTTTAAGATCCTTGAACCATAGTGGCTGCAGTATATAACTCATAAACCCTGCCTCCTCCATGTTAGCGGTTGGGATATTGGACAAACTAAGTTAGTTTTCCAACACCTCATGCAAAGTGTTACCAGATTGTGGTTTCAATTAATCTTGCAAGTTAAGAGTTGCTAAGTAAAGTTATGATAGTTTTTGTTCTTCTAGAATCTGCAGAATGATTTTTTTCCAGTGAAATAGAAAATCAGGAAAAACTTCCCAAAACAAAGAAAGTCAGAAAGATGGAAATTGGACCTGAACACGTGGAAGCTGTGATGAGTTTCTGGGCCTCACACTTTTAACACAATGTATTTGTCGCCCGGCAGTAAAACACAATGTGCCGTTTTGTTGACTCGCTGCACTCTATGTTTTGTCAACATTACTTTTCAACCATGGAAGATGAAATCTCCCCTGAACAGGATTTTTATGGGCGACGGCAGCCGCTCCGTCCCCAAGTGATTTACCGAGAGCATCACACTTTGCTCCGCAGCAACCGAACGATAACACACAGCTGCAGGAACCGGGGTGGTCGAAGCAGCTCCCTGTTGTGTTACAGACAGTTGAGTGTGTCAGTGAGCTTCTCCTCTCTCACCTGCATAAACACACAGCGTTTCCTCTGGATTAAATCGGCGTCTGATTGGAAGTGAACGGTGAAGAATCAAGTTCAACTGTTAAGTGCACACACAACACACAACCCCACTCTCTCTCTCTCCTGCAGGGCTCCCGCTGTAAGTGCACCTCCTGTGCAATGCATCATCTGGTATATGTTCCAGCGTTGTGACAATTGAGTCGGCGGTGGACTCGGAACAAGCAGCTTGAGATGCAGAACACATGCGTCTGTCAGGGCCGGTCGAGTTCCTTCAAACCACAGGAGCAGCAGCCGGAGCTCAGACGTGTGACTCAGCAGAAACCCGGTGGTCGCACTGTCATGACTGAAACATGTTGAAGAGAATATGTCTGAAGCGAAAGAGGAAACACACGGGAAGGTCAGAGCTGGATCGTGATCAACTGAGCCAACAGGAGGGATTTCTGCTTGTTGTTTTTTACTGGAGGATAAAAAACATCTTTCAAATCTACAAACTTTACAGAAGTAGCTTTACAGAAATGAAATACTGTTTAATCAGGGCTAAAGTTTCATTTATACTTTATATACTTCTTAGTATTAAGTATTTAACAGGTTAAAAGTGATAATGATAAGAGTCTATTACTGTGATAAGGTTGTGGAGCCAAATCATCTGGATCGCCCCCTGGTGGCTGGCTGCAGTATAGTTTATAAACCTTCACTCCCTCCATGTTAGCAGACAGGACATGGACCAAACTCAAAAGTCAAAGTGCAACCTCAAAAATTAAAAACCAAAACAGTTTATGAAAATCTAAACAAAAAGAGAAGGTCACTAAAAAGCCTTCATCCTTTTGATGTGTGGAGGGAAGTTAAAATCTTCATCTCCTCAGTTTTAACCCTGGAAATTAACTCGTTCCCTTAGTCTCTGTGATTCGTATCTACTCTGTTCTCCTTCCAACACACAGGTCCTGGTCGCTGCTAATCTCTGTCAAATTATTCCTCCTTTAATCAAACTGGTTTAATTATTGCAGATGTGGGATTCGAACCCTCTCACGAGAGCTATCTGCCTTCTCCGTCTCATCGTCTGTGAACTTTTTCTCTCCCGGCCGTTTCATCATCCTCACTTCCATGATGTTAATAAAGTGATCTGAGTCCACTGTTAGTGCCCCCCCCGCTGGGCCACCACTGTCCACATCCGGCCCCTGAGGCTCCACAGCTCTTCTTACTCTTTTATAATTCAACCTATTTAAATGAATTGGGGCCCGACAGTCGTCTTTACTGCCGCTCATAGAGCTGGATTTATTAATATGACACCTTTGCTTGGGGGACATTCCGCTGGACTCGCTCGTTATTCTCTTATAAAAGTGGATTTACTGTTTTGGATACACAAAGGAGGGGTGGGGCAGGTTAAGCCTTAAAATAATCCTCCAAAAAAGAAAATACTGCTCGAGAAACCAACTCACTTCAAGAATTACCAGGTTCGAGGGAAGAGGCTCTCGAGAGCCGGAATTCAAGTGTAATTAGGAAGCCATTGTCCAGAATATATAGATTTACATGTAATTCCTTTTCAGTTTTGCAGTGTAATC
>CM076737.1:11722525-11746953 GCA_038501795.1 Pseudopleuronectes americanus
GTGTGGGGTGTGTGTGGGGGTGGGGTGTGGGGTGTGTGGGCGGGGGGGGGGGGTGGGGGGGGGGGGGGGGGGTGGGGGGGGGGGGGTGGGGGGGTGGTGAGGTAGTGGAGGGTGGGGATGGTGTGGTTGTTGGTGGGGGGGGTGTGGGGTGTGGGGGGGTGGGGGGTGTGTGGGGGGGTCGTGTGACACTCGTTGAAGCATGTCATAGCTAGCATAGAATGTATACTGGGAGAGTACCGCACAAGATAGTTTTTTGTTTGATCTTTGTTTTTTTTGGGTTTTTTTTTTTCGGAGTTTGTGCTTCTTGTGTTCTCATTATGGTTTGGATTAGTGTTCTAAGGTTTTTTTGTAGTTTTCTTTCTTTATGGTGTCCCTTGCTAGAGACTTTAACCTTAACAGTAATTACTACTTCCCGAGCCCTTACCTTAACCTAATCCATGTCTACTCCTTCAAATCAGATTATTTAGATTAAAGGACCTTTAAACTTGATGTGTTTAACTTAAAGTTGATGAAAACATTTTAGAGAGAAAACTCAGCGTTTAAGATTTCCACGGATTTCGACAACAACTTAAGAAAATGGAGATGGATCAAGAGAGAAGTCTTAAATGTTGTTGCAAATCCAGGAAACTGTTTTCACTTCCTTTAACATTTCCTTTATATAAATTTTTACTTCATAAGATATTCAAAGATATGACAGACATTTACAGGACAGATATCTTCGAGCTACTGAGAATCAATTTAGTCTTTGCAGTTTCTGAACAATATGATAACTAAACACAAACATGCTGCAACTTGCTCGTGTACAAGAATATTTCCGTTGAACTGAAAGGTTGTGTAGCGAGAAGGGCGAGTGTCTGACATCCACCAACACAATGTATTAATCAGAGGAATAATAAGCAGAATTATTGAGACACTCAATCCTGAGCCCGGAATTCATTATTGGAACAAAAAGAAAAGTGTGTGCGCTTGCGTTACTTTTTCCAGCATTGCCATGACAACCGTGTTTGTCCTTTTTTCTTGTCTGGAGGAAAAAGTGATCCTGTGATATATAAGAAGTGACATTTCACAAAGGGGGGGGGCAGGCAGCGCCGCACGGCTCCGGCTGCAGCCTCATATCTGCTCGTCTGAAAGAATGAAGGGTTTATGTGGATTTACATTGATATGAAAAAAGATAAATTTGGGTTTGGTTACGACTCTCGAGCTGAAATGAAACAGGTTCTGATGAGGAGAGAAGAGGATCAACGTGGCTCATTGAGGTTGATCAAAGTGCATTTTGCTTTTTAATTAAACAGTATAATTTGAATTTAAAGTAACGTTAAAAAAGATGGACTCATGGCAAAATCCTCATGATTTCCCCCTGGTGGCAGGCGGAAATATAGGATATAATGCCCACCTCCTCCATGTTAGCAGATGGGATATTCAAAAAAAAATTGAATTACACGTTAAATATTTTTTTCTCTTATTATGTATTTCTTATCACACTGATATTTGTTCATTTAACGTGTTGCTCTTGTCTTTAAGGCAAAACTGAGTGAACTAGCAAATCGCACTAAACTCAGTAAAGACCACAAACCATCTAATAAGTGTGAAAACTCTTTAGATTCGTCCCTTTTTAAAACAAATGCAAAACAGTTTCATAACCACAAAACAGACAAACAAACAATTGTTGCATGACAATGAATGAATTACAATTCAAAGGCGAGAATTAGACAAAGTGCGTGGCGTTCAAACCAATAGGTTTGTGTTAAAAACAGCCCCAAGACACACACAGTTCATCACTTTAACAAATATAAACTGCATTTCACATCTCTGACTGAAGATTATCTCATGTCTACATTGTTGGTTTTTGTGACGGACGTCTGACGCCTGCTTCCTCGGAGCAGGAAACTGAATTCAAGCCACAAAACAGCTCGCGAGCCGTAAATTGTCCTAATAGTGTTGGCATTTGTCGGGAGAAGGTAAAATATTCCTTGCCCTCTATCTGGCCTCAGCTTTGATGGGAACGGATATATCGCTGGGTGTCATTACACCGGAGCTGCAGTCGGAGGTAATGGGACAAGAGAGATGAGCCGAGGTGCCGTCTGCCTGCCTCACAGGTCTCTGAGTTTATCATGCCTTCCCATGTCGGAGAGGGGAGAGAGAGAATTACGAGTGCAAACACACATTACACCTAAACTAGATCAGTGTCTCTCTCGCTCTCTCTCGTGTCACCACTTCCAAACCGTGTGAGCCTGGAGGGCGAACGAGAATCACCTTAATTCCGAAAAGCACAGAAAAGCCATTTTGTTCTTCTGTTGTAACAACACCATCAACAGGTTTGTGTGGGCAAGCGATTACAGGGAAAGGGTTTTTTCTGGATGAAGTGGCTGTCGTGTGGTTCCTCTGCAGAATCACTAAGCAGCTCAACCACAATCCACAATCCACAACCCCCCCCGAAACAAGGTGTTCGCGTTATTGTAAATTTCCTGAGAGAAGCACAATTAAATCTTCGGCGGAGACAGAAGCGTCTTTCATGCCTCCGAGTCTCCTTGGATCTTTGCCTCTTGATTTCTGACATTAAAACTGTCCCCTTGCCATTTGTTACGCATATATTAGCCTTTATATGATTGATTGAATTAATTCATTATTTCTTCCTGTTTTTAATCTACTCCCCTCCCTAAAAAAACCTGCCTGTGGGTTGGGCTCTGAATAGGAATTACCCACCGGAGCATAGCTAATTACCGGGGCATTAGCATATGCAAATGAGGGCCGTTATCTTGTGTACAAAATGTTGCTTATGGTAAACACTGGCTAATCACTTTAAAGAGTTTAGCTGTTTAAATGCTGGTAATTGCATATTGTTTAAACAGAAGGGCTCGGATCCACCGGAGCTGAAGGTGGAGGCGGGAACGGGAGACGTTTCGGCTTTTGTGTCCGACTCCTGTTGTCACCTTGGCTGCTGCCGCGGCTGCTTTGATGAAGCCACTGAAAAGAGAATAAAAGATGTGCTCTGCCTTCAGTGGTGTGTTGGATTACTTCTATGTAACTGTGTCTCATGGTGAGTGATTCACGCTGTGGACCTTGTGAAAGTTTTGTCTCAAAAATGTGTGAGAATACTAATTTAAAAAGAAAGGAAATGGAATGTGGACACAGAAGTGCGAGATGTGACCTGATGGACCTTTAGAAGGACAGAGATTCAGGGACACACACACACACACAGTGAGATCTAAACGTTTCAGTTACACAACAGACCACACTAAGTTGAGAAGAGCTCAGTTTTTATGGAAACATCCTCCGACCACGCAGACGAGAGCTTAATCACAATCATCTTAATTGCAGCGGAAACAGAAGCGGAGAGTTGTCTCCCACTCCACTCGGGTACGTGAAGGAACTTTCAACTGAAGGAGCTGAATGTCGCAGTGTCTGGTTTCCTGTGATTCTACACAACGAGGCACGGAAACGCACACAAGGGAATAATGTGCACGACACGACACAAACCTAAGGGGCTACACAAACAAGAAAAGCCCCCTGATTCCTTGGGTCTCGGCCTTTTCATGATTAATATCCTCATGCACCAAAACACATAAATCCACTTTAACATACAGACTAACTATATAACATTGGTATTTTAAACGTCATTGATATTGCACTTTTAATACTTTAGAAATCAAATACACAACTAAAATGATTACCATAACTCTCTGGTGCTTTTCCTTTATCACCACAAAACTTCTAAACTTGACTAAAATCAAAGTTACGGCGTCTTCAGAACAAACAAAATCACTGAAACCAGGAATTAACCTGAGCTGGGTCACAGGCATCACCTGTAAGAGTGTGCACGGTGCTCAGTTGTAAATGATTCAGCGTTAAATTAAACATTTTCCAGTCATTAACCTCCGTCACCGCCGCTTCTCCACCTGCATCAGTGAAACAGGAACGCAAACAATCAATACTCCCTAAACGAGAGGTCGGCCCTTCCTCCTGCTCCCTCGAACCAGCTGGACGTCGGAGAGCCGGGGCCAAAGTTCAGTCAGACTGACCGGAGCAGGGGCGGTCAATTCCCGTCAGGAAGAGAGAGTTTGTCTCGTTCCATCGCACAGAGACATGAAAGGGAAAGAAACTGTGAAGTGACTGGAGACGAAGACGGAGAGAAATTGAGAAGCACGACTTGTTCCACCTTCTTAAGACGCCCTGTGATGAATCTGGGACTTTAATTCCATCTGTTCCGCACAAAGAAAAACACACAGTCTTAATTAACCGGGAGGAGAGAGCGGATCTCGAGTTGGAGAAGAGAGGATTGTCGTGTCAGAAATGAAAAGTTTCCTGCAAAACATGTTTTTAAACCATCACACCGAGGACAGAGGAAATGATTACTGATAAACATACCAATCATTTTGTCAATGTGGTCGACAAAATATCAGAAAAAGGACAAAATAGTTTTCCCCACAAATGTTTGTATCTTATTGTTCCGTCTCAGATATCGTTTATAAAAATGAAAAAATCCCCTTTGTCCTGCTAAACAAATAAATAAACAAACCGACTGTGGAGCGAGACTGTGACTTTATCAAATTGTTATTCCAGTTGTGTTTTTTCCGTCCAACACACCTGCCACATATTCAGGTGGGCTTCTTCCACGTGGATGACTCGTCGTTACCATGACCACAGGCTGCTGATGGTGAAGGTGAAGGAGGAGGGTCCATCCCCCTTGGAGCATCTGCAGAGGTTCTGTGGTCGGACGGGCTCATCCTCATCCTTAAAGACCCGTCACACGTCCTGCTCTCTGAACTCCACCGGTTCCCTTCAGGCGGTTCTACAGAGCAGGTCAGTGTCAGACCAACCGCCTCCAGCTCTCATTCATCCCCACGTCCATCACAGCGCTCAATAAGGAAACCCGTTGATTCGGCAGCAATTTCTTTTGCCCTTTACCTTTAACGCTCTGGTTTTTGAGTTTTAATGCCAGTTATTTGTTTTTCATATTTTGTCTTTTTAGTGTGATTTTAGAGCAGCTGCAATATTCAGCTCACTTTAATTCAGCTTTTTTATTCTGAGTCTTACACTGATATGTCCTTGTGAGCTGTTTTTTTTGTATTGTCTGTTACACAATGTGTTGTTCTGCAGCTGCTGGAGCACGTTGGCCCTCGAGAAAACATTTTTCCCCACAAGGACAATAAAGAATATTTGATTTGATTTGACTGAGAAAAAATCTCAGGACTTCAGTGCACGTCTGGAAGCACTTTATCTAAATGTCAAAGAATTTAGGTAACGGTAAGATGTGGGTGACAAAGAGACATCACTTTCACAGATGGATGAGGACACGAGTCTTCAGAAAGAGAACGCCTTGTGGAGCAGTGAACTCAGAAAGAGGAGGTGAAGAGAGGTGGAGATGTGAAGAATGCTTGCCCCAAAAAAACGTGCTTTGCAATTCCAGCGAAACAGCTCACAAAGGAAATCCATCAGAGTTTATCAGTTGAGGGGTTTGTCGAGAGCCCCTTAGAGGTTAGAGCTCTGTGATTGACAGCGGGCAGCGAGAAGTCCGGGGGCAAAAACTTTCTGCTCTATAGACGGCCACAGTTTTACAACAAATACACACACACACTATCGCTTTTTGTACGATGTCCAGGGGGTTGATGTGGAGATAGGGATCCCTGTGTGTTGTCCGCATGCTCACACACACACACACACACACACACACACACACTGTATCTCAAGCCGTGCACATGTCAGGAAACACAAAGACACAAAGGTAGTGAGGGCCTCGAGAGAATAAACCTCTTACAGAAAAGACACAATCATTTCATCATGTCGCAGGGAACGCCCGTCTTATCTCTCACTGTGGGAAACTGGGTTCGAGTCAAACCCATCGAAAAACCACCATTTTGCTCTCTAAGCTCACTCATCTGACGACACGGGGGTTGGACTTTCACAATAATTGCGAGCAAGTGGCTCGTACTTTTTGTGGAGTGGAATGTAATTAGAATCGGCACGTTTTCATTTCTGCAGAAAAACACAGCTGGCCGGGTTTGAGCTCACAATGCAGCGAGCACTCTCCGGCTCCTTCCACTTTTGTCTAACGGCACAATGGAGAAAACAATGGGTTTTATCACACACTGAAAGAAAGGGGTGTGATTTTGTTAAAATTGTGTTGCTCTTTATAACGAACAGATAATTTATAGACGCAAAATTGTCTCTGATTATTTCTTTTTATTACTTTAGTTTTGTTCTATACGTTTATGCACAAAAGATACATTCAGAAGAGGGAGCAGGAATGTTCGTTGAACAGCAGGAGCCTGATTCATACAAAATCTGTTAATTCAAGACTGAGGCCTTTAGTTTGAGTCAGTGGATTCATCAATTAGTCAATAGATATAATATTTGGTTGATTAAAGGTCATTGGTTCAAGCCCAAAGGCTAAATATTCTTTGATATCCCAAATGCAACAACTCCTGAACAAATTTTCCGAACTTTAACAAACTGTCTTCATCTACATGCTCTCAATCCTGATGTTCACTTCCACTCGTATCTCCACACTTCCACCACAGCCCACATTCCTTTATGTCCTTAGCAATGACCTCTAAGAGCAGCCAAGGTCATACTGGTATATTTCCTGTGCTGATGAAGCCCAATGATTATTTCCACACGTTTCTATAAATGATTTGGGAGATGATATTTCTCTTGACAGGTTCTGTTTGAAAATGATTAAAAGCTCCAAATAAAAAAATCTAAATTCCCATTTCATTAGATTCATCCTTACTCCTCACATTAAGAATAAGATAACTCAATAACTTGAAAAGGTTCATATGATCTAATGTTCAAAAAACACATAACTCTCCTCATACTTTATTGCTGCAGCTCCTCTTTTCAGTCTCTGTCTGAAAAGCAGCAGCTCCCTGTACTCTGGACTTTGTGCTTTTCAACTTTCGCAGAACTTTGTTAACTTTACAGAAGACAAAAATCTATGATTTAACACACTGGAGGAATAAGAAACTGAAAAAGCATAAAACATCTCCTTTCGAGTCAGCGTGCTGTTAAGCCTGAAGTTACACGTACGTAGAATATAAAACACAGTATTAGCTTTCATGGACACACTCAGAATTAATATTGAGCTGCTGTAGAAAAAATAAAGTCTCACATATAAAAAGGGCCTTAACCGGCCCCATTATGTACGATCATGATTGGTCTTCCAGCGTGTAAGAGCTCCCATTCGCCCTCACCAATGTGTGAACCATTATTTTGAAAAGAGGTCGAAGTGGTTCTCTGAGTGTGAAGTGAGTGCTCGGATCCCACTGAGGTAACAAAGCATCTAAAAACCCTTCTTGGTTTGACTCTCAGCGATCGATCCTTCACGATGGAGCTCAGAGCCGAGCGCCTGCTCTCGGAGTTCGTCGAAGGTTGTGGGGTCGATGCCAGGTTCTCTGGACGCTGCTCTGCCACCAACAGACACCGAGTAACCAGCCGTGTTAGATGTCTCCATGTCTCCAGTGCTCAGTGTTCCAGTCTGAGAATCACCTGCTCCTGGGACGCATCCATCTTCCACGATGATGCCCCATCTATAGCCTACTTCTTCTGCCATCTTCTTCTATCTTTTGCTTTCCTCTAAGGGATGGAGAGTCATTAGCAGGTAGGGAAAGCAGGGGGATGTGTGATTCCGTGCCTGTGTTGGGGCTGACCGGATGGGGGACTTGACAGGGGACGTTTTCCTTGATACTCGTCGAGACTTTTGGTTATTTTGTCCCTGCTCTGAAGGAGAGACGTTCTAATTGGCTCCCCTCAGAGACCGGCCAGCATTGGATCAAAATGTACCCCAATTTGCCGCGGCCGGTTCGGTCCCCAACGTCCACGTCCAGCATGTATAATACATGTGTGCGTCTCCCTGTCTGTCTTCAGGGCGGATGAGCCAGCTCTGATTTTCACCCTTTAGCGAGCGGGCGAGCGGGAGGGGAGAGAAACCCCCCCTCCTCCCCCCTGCTCCGTGATTGGATGACACGCTGGGTGATACATCGTTGAACTGCTTTGACCGCTGTGCGACCAGAGTCACCATCGAGATATATGGATGTTATGTATGGTATGAATGCTGTGTGTGTGTGTGTGTGTGTGTGTGTGTGTGTGTGTGTGTGTGACACCCTGCTGCTCCGTGTCACTGAACGCCTGACATGTGCTCCTCTCTGTGTTTACTGGGCTTGAAATGAGGCCGTCTCATCTTTTCTACTTTGAGAGAAGAATCTGTCACCATCCAGATGCTTGAGTGGACCTGAGCTCACTTTTGTTTCTGCAGTGAAACAGAAGTTTTTCGGGGGGATTTAGTTCAGAATCAAATCTTTCTTTCGGAGCTGGTCCAACCCTCTCAACTCGCGTCTCCTTCCTGAGATCACAGAGAGAATGTAATAATGGGGTTTTACTCTCTCTGGGCCAGAGGACAGATGTGTTTGCTCCGAGGTGTGGGTGAAAGATGAATAGGATATTGGACATATTTCATTATTTCAAGGCGAGATACCACATCAAACCTATATTTAACAGTGGAGCCCCCCCCCACCCCCCTAATAACATGGTGAATCACAGCATCTACAGGCCATCTGTCAAGCATTATCTTTAAAATGGATAAAAAATGACTAGATTCCCGTTTTAGATTACGCTGCCAGTTTTTATGTGAGCCAGCCTTCACCGGTTCCACTAAAAGTGAGGGATGCTGGCTCCGTGTCCAGGTGAGCGCCACAATAAAAAAGGTGCAGTGATGAGCTGTGTTCATATCTGCGAGGGGGGGATAAAAATGGTGTTGCCAACACTGCGGGCCTGACCGTGTGAAGGCGGCGAGATAGCACGCCAGAAGGCCACGGAAATCTCATTCCTCCTTACATTTCCTGGCGGGCCGGGGCCCTAACCTCGCACGAATGATAAATGAGCTGTTGCAGTCGAGGTCTTGTGAAGCAATCCTCACCCGCACCATCGCTGTCAGCGCGGCCACTGTCACAGCACCGCGGTGATTGAAAAGAGAAAAAAGGAACAAATAAAAAACCCAGATTGCAAGGAGCAGCTGCACACAAGTAAATTTTTTAAGGACTCTTCATTTCTTCCTCTTTCACCGGAGATGTTTGCAATTACAGCAATAACAATTATTCTGATTGCAGAAAGAAATCGGGGATTTGCAGTGGGTCTGCGGCGCTGCGCTCGTCCAAGTGTGTGTTCGCTCTTTCATGGAAACAGCAGTCATCGCCATGGTTACCCCTAGAAATATGAGTATGTATTCCACCTTCATTGCTCTGGTGTCAGTGAAATCTCTGTCTGAAATCTATTCAGACATGATCCACCCTCTCAGTGCCTGTTAGAAGTCTCATTTAAAACACTGTGTTTCTATAGAAGGGATTTGAAGAGTGCTGGTCCCAGCTGAGTGAAATCCTGTGGTTCAGTGTATGGACGTGAATTCAGAGGACTTGAGATTCTTTAGTGGTTTTCTGCGTTTTTATTTATTTATCCCCATTGGTTCAAGGCTCGAACAAGTGGGAGAATGTGTCCGCCGGAAGCTACAAGGTCTTGTTGATGTGAAATGTAAAAGAATGCTGTACATCACGGCGATGAGCTTTTCACCGAGATTCAGTTCCAGTGTTCCCAGTTCCTCTCTGGCCGCACGGGAATCTCAATTCCATCTCAAGGACGCCCCTCCTCGCTTTTCCAATTGTTCATCCGCAGCTACGACGGGGAGTGTAAATGTTAAATGATCCCCATCTTGATGGATTCAGTTTTAGTGAAATTCCCCCAAGGGCTGAGCAGCCATTTCGACACATGCCGTTGCCATGGTGAACGGAAGCTTCACCGAAGAGGCGGGAGATTCCGCTAAAGGTTAAGATGTCAGCGATTGGCTGAACGGGCACTAAACAAGGAAGGGAGATATGAGCTTGGGGGCTCTGGTTGGACGGAGGGGGAAAACAATGCGTTCCTGGTTGGTTGCTCAGTGCGCCTTCGGAACTGTGGACCCACACACACACACACTCACACACACACACACACACACACACACACACACACACACACACACACACACACACACACACACACACACACACACACACGTACTCATCTGCTCCGGCTAATTAGCTGTTTGCCTGAGAGAGCACTGTGCTGCCCGCCAACCCCATTAGCCAACCAAACTGTCCCCATCATGAATCCCGGGCGCGCAAACAAACAGACACGCACACGCATGGCCGTGCCCATCCTGCCGTCCCGGCTCCGGCAGCGCTTGTAGCCATGGGAATGACAGATTTTATTTATCTAATACCCCAGACCCCTTGGAGTGATGTGTTGATGCCGAAATTACAGGGTGTGCTCGGTTTAAGGATGGCCAAAACGGAAAGAGTGAGGGGGCGCACTCATCTCCACTCATCCTCCTCCTATTCTGCTCCAGCAACATAATGAGCCATCAGCTACTGCTGACAACCCAACATCAGCCGGCCAATTAATGCCAATGCTTCTTTTTTAATCAGGCGCCCGTGCAGATGCCTCAGTCCAACGATGACTGGGGCCCTTGCTATTTAGAGGTGGTTCTGTAATGATTTCCTCCAGAAAAGCAGAATTCAGGTTTTGCCAGATGATTAGTACTCAATGGGAGCGTCTTGGACAGAAGCCTGGAGGTAGTGTTACATCCAGTGGAGAGACACAAAGCGTGCACACTATACTGCACAATCACTGCAATTAGGGAGTATTTGCAAGAAGGGCCGCTCAAAGAGGGCCTTCGAGAGGTTAGCAGCTCGGATGATTCAACAGAAGCACAATGCACGCATGTTTCAATGACAGTCGGGTGCAGTTACTTAAAAAGGCATCGCAGGGACAAAAACCTGCTCGGCTCAGATAGCTGCTGCCGTTAAAAAGAGGTGACATGAGATAAACAGCCCTCTTCGCCGGAGCAGAAAGAGATAAAAACAGATGTTGGAGTAAAGGCAACAAAAGGGAGCTGCTTAAAAGCGAAGTGGCAGCTGAAGAAGCGGTGTGACAAAGGGACCCATCTTCTCATTACCGAGTCAACAGAAGTGGCCCGTTTGCACCCTGCCGCAAAAAGGAAAAGGGGGAGGGTCGATGGCGATGAAAGAGCGGGAAAGGGAGACGGATAGAGGAGGGTGGGCTCTTCAAACGGCACTGTCACCAGATAAGGGGAGCTGCTCGCTTGTGGCCCCGTCATGCATCGCTACTTCTGACAACTGCTCCGTCTGCTGTCCCTCAGCGGTGTCCTTATGGGGCTAAAACCTTCCACGTTTCCCCGAGATGTTCTCGTGCAACATGCATGATTTCTGATCGCATTTTCCGTGTCCTACAGCACGTCAGAGCGGTGATACGAGCTCCAGCCGCAGCCGAACACACCCCGAGTCCATCCGTCTTTTCTATCTGCCCGGTGGTTTAAACCTGCTCTCAGCTGTGCCATGCCTGCTTTACGAACCAACGTCCATTTATATGTTAATTATAGCCCGGGACAGATCTAACAAGCTGTGATATAAGTGTGAGTACTGCTAAGCTCACTGTATCTCTCTTTATCTCACTTCCTCCCGCCCCCATCCATCCACTGGACAAATCTGCGCCTCGGCATCTGCAGTCTGGTCACGGAGCTGACACAGGTTATCCTGATGATAGCAGATGTCATTTAATGTGATCTCGCGAGTGGGGGCTAAGGCTAATGGAGAGTGGAGCAAATGTGATTTCTGTTTGACAACATTGTTCTCTCTCTCTCCGACTCCACCTGCCAGATTGCGTCGGTCCGGGCACGTAAGAAGCCGGATGCAGCTGTGGAGGCCGGTGTTGAGAGAAACAGGGGCAAGGTCGTCGGCTCTTTGGCAACGATCCTGCAGAATCTGTTTCTGCCTCAGACTGAACACGGGAAGGTTGTTCAATGTGACACCGCTGGTCGGACACGAAATGGACCGTGTGCAGTTTTCAAAGTTTAAAGTCTAATTTGCCTTTAAAGGGGAACAAGCAGTGGAATTTGGGATCCGCACGTAAAACTATCACAACAATTTACAGTATGCAAGTGGGTCAGTGGCTACAGCGAAACCGAACAGGGCCGTGCCCCGCAGCACTCAGTGGAGGAGATGATTGCATAATCCTGAGAGCATCTTCTAATTGCCATTTTGTCGCTTGCTATTGTATTTTACACACACTTTGCTGGCAGGGACACAAACAGCTTTACAATCTTACGCGGAAGATCCTTTGCTTTGCACATGTTCAATTCTGTCAATACACCTCATGGTTGGGGTGGGGGGGTAAAGAGATGGACATTAACGGTGAGCAAATAAATCATGCAAAATGTTACCATGCTGTCAGGAGAAATGTTACCATTGCGGGTGCCCTATAAAGGTCAGTGGTAACATATTCACTGAGATGAAGAGAGATGGCACATGATGACTCAAGTCTCAGAGTTGAAGTCGCTGTGACAGGTCGGGGGGGGGGCGGGGCTTACAGGGAGGGCAGCCCCCAAAATCTCAAATTTAAATCTGCAGCCGTGGAGACAAACGGAACCGGGGCTGTGCTACGGATCAGTCTCGGTCACGGGTGGTAAAGCGGACTGTCAGCTCTGGATGCCGGACCCTTGATTAGCAACTTCTTCTTCTTCGGCACAACTGCCAGGACGGATTGAGATCTCACACCGCACAATATCTTCTGTAGCTCGAGATAGAAATAGGAGTTCCACAGCAGGGCAAGAAAAGAGACTCTCATTCGGTTCCTGAAGGAAAAGTAGACGGGTGAAATATTATGTTGACTCAACTGCAGATTATTTTTGCAGAACCTTTACACACCCAAACTAGAATGATTTTTTTTAAAACCCTAAGATCCATGAATACATTTCTGAGAAATCAAGGAAAATGTTGAAAATCGAATCGTTAAAGAAAGTGAACAAATTAGTACTGGATCCATCCTCTTATCCGGATCCACACCAACATTCGATGGGTACTTCCTTGAACCACAGTTCATCCTTCCACCGAGTTTAGTGGAAAACCAAATTTCTGTGTAATTTTGCTTACAAGCAAACAAACCATCAAACAAAACCGACAGAGGTCAAAATCTGCCCAAAACATTCGAGGACAGAGCAACTTAAAAACATGTTATGTCTCCTTTAAGAATTTGTAATAGTTCCTCACTGTCAGATATTCTTCTTCTCTAGCTCTCTGGTATCGGGTTATTATGCTGCACACAATATATCCGCAATATTCCTTTTCGTGGCACGTGATTGGTCTGTTTGCACAGGGTGGCTGCGTCGCTCGGGGGCCCCTGGAGCCGTCCACACTCAGAACCGCACAACACACATGGAAGCAGGTGTGTAAACAGATAATGCAAACATACACATGACGGCACATAGCGCATGGATGCACACATATGCACAAACATGACTGCAGACGATGTGGGAAACAGAATGCTCACATCTTACTGGTCGGATCGTGGGGATTGACTCGTGCTCATTCCTTATGCATCAAGCATTCATAACAGCGCTCCTCTTATCCGTGTGAGTTGACACAAGAACCCCGTGATTAAATGTGACTTCTGTCATCTCTCCGGCTCAAACAAAACCAAATACCGAGACACACTCTCCGGGGCCTTTATGAGCTCTAACCTCACATGTCACCTGCTTTAGGGTGGGCCGAAGAAGAGGGGGAGCACGATGAAGAAAATGAAGAAACCAGATCAGACAGATGCTTTTAAGATCAAAGTCGGCCGGACGCAGAACAAGCAAGGCCATGTGGAATAATTCACCAAAAAAACCTAATGGCCTTCAAAGGCCCCCCCGAAGAGATGTGCTGGGGGATATGTCCAGTGCAGCCTGTGTTCTTACCATCAAAGTGAATGACTCTCTCACTATGGGTCATTACTGCAAGCGGCTCCTGTCAATAATGAGCAAGCAGCCCTTAATCTAATTTGACAGAGGGGCCGCCGCTCTGGTGAGAAGCCATCCTCCTCTCCATAAAGAGCAATGGACTGCTCGCTGTGCCCAGGCGCTCCCTTTGAAACGGGAGGAGGAGGCCGACAGCTGGAGGGAAAAGGTTTTCCGTGTGTTGTGTACACAAGGCGGCGTCTCTCAAAGCAGGTGTACGGCTTCGCTGTCAGACAAGCAGCTTAATTTCTCCTCCTCGATGCCGGCGGTGGGATTCTCCTGCTGCGATCAAATTGCTCAGACACTCGTGCCAGAATATATTGACTGTGACTGATTGAGTTATTGACGGGTGGCTGCTTGGTTTTGCCGACTGACCCCGTCCGACCGTCCCCGCGTAACGCCCCGAGGAAGGCGGGCCCCCTTTGCCCCCTCACTTCCTCCACGGCGCTGCCTCCACCACCACCGGGCTCCGGTCTGACTCGGCTGTCAGCCAGTCAAGCCGGCTCGATGCTAATGCGATGTGACCACTTGCCGCCCTCCACCTCTCTCTGTGATGTCAAGGGCATATATATTCAGCGCTATCAGTGTGGAACAGCTGCAGTCACTCCAGCGCTCCGTGGCCGTCACCCCGGGTTCCAGGGTTCCGCGGTCAGGAGCCTCTTAGGCACGAAAGGTCATTAAGGATTTATCTCACCCGTGATGCTGGTGGTAAACATCAGAAATCAATCATATAGAAAAACTGGAAAAGAGAAAGTTGTCCAAACTGATTTTTTAAGGAGGCTCTTTACAGGAGGTTGGAAAATGCCAAAAAATACGATAAATTCAACAACCGCTTCAAACGCTCGCAATCTCTCCATCTTTGTTTACTTGTCAAACTCCAGATTACTTTTACACAAAACTTCTCCACTCAGAACCGAGACACATTTCATTTTAAACTGCCAGAAACGTATAATTTCACTTGTTTTTTTTGCTGCCTATCAGAAAAAGGATTTATTTTGGTGCAGAATTAGCATCCTCCCGACCTCTATGCTCGCAGAGATGCAAATTTAACAAGCGGGAAATTACAGTGTGTGGCAGGTTGGTTACGACCGGAGGTTTCCCTGAGTAATCAAAACCCGAATAAGCATCTGTCAAATAGTTTGGTTGTTCAGCAACAATTCTGCTCTGAAGGTGGCTCTGCTTCTGGGGTGAAATAAACCCCCCATGGCCCACTCCTCGCTCCACCAGCACTCGGGTTTATGAAGCAGCTCCAGGGTCAGGGGCTGGCAGACCATTCGTCTTTCACACCTGCCTGCGATCGCGATACGCAAATCTGATTAAATATTGAATAATCACTCTAAATCCATACCAATCATCGCGGGTGACACTCCAGCGAATTGACAAGTGGGTCACAACATCTGCCGTGCAGCTGCTGTTATGTAACGGTGGATTAAACTCTGTGTTTCACACCGAGAATTTATTGAAAGGACGGACCCTTGAGATGTCGCATCTCATTTTCGAGGAGGGTCGGGGGGGGGGATTCTAATGTGTGATTAGAGACTGTTAAAGGACAAACTGACATTTGGGGAAAATGCTCTTATTAGCTTTCTAAACAGAAGTTTGTCGAGAGAATATCAATTTCAGTCAGTGTGTTCAAAACGGATTAGTCCAATATGCGGTGGGAAAATAAACACGGAAGATGGAGGCGCCCGAATCTGGGATAGTTTGGTTTTCTTTTTGTGCAACAGGAGGAAGTAGAGGACATATTATCCGTCTTTATTTACAGTCCATGGTACACACACATTGTTTCCCATTCCATGACAGCAATACATGATATCTTCTGTAATCTCCCCTGACCTCTCTCCCACCACGACAAAAACACACAACCACAACTCAGCTGTTTCACTGACCACAACAGTCTACACAAAGGCCATGTCTCTGTCACATATGGTCAGAGGATCCTGTTCTTCCTGGTTGTGTATGACCATGTCACTCCATGGTAAAGTGAGAGCAGGATGGAGAGAGACAGGAACGAGACAAACACGTTATCCTCTTCTACACTGCTGGCACAGCAGGTCTCACAGCGTCATCGTCAGCGTGACTCATCTCATTTTAATATGCTACTTTGATGAGCTGGTGGAGTGGGGGGGGGAGAGTCCCCTGAGACCACACTCGTTCACTCACTCTCTCTCTCTCTCACACACACACACACACACACACACATACACACGAGGGGCAGCCATCTCCCTCATATTCCAGGACATGTGGTAAACAGCCACTTCTCTGCTGCAGAGACCTCGGATGCTTCACGTCGGTGCACCGAGCTCCTTCCTCCTCTTCATCACACCTCCTCGTCTTCACCCGCTGTCGAACACACAAACACACTTCCAGGTTTTGTCTCGTGCGTGAATTAAGAATCACTTCTGAGACATATGCACGTGTACTTTTAACACATCTTTGACCCACACATGTGACCGAGGTGCCACCGGCTAACCAGCTCAGCCCAAGGCCCGTGTATGTGTCTCCATGCATATAAACCATGCATGTGTATCTGTATATATGCATCCACGAGTGTGTGTGTGCATGTTACAGTAACACACTGTAGGTGGGGGAGTCGCATGTGCCGGTTGTGCACTTGTGTCCTCCAGGGCAAGATGTACAGAGGGAGCAGAAGTGTGAGGGAAGTCACGCAAGAGTATCATCTGTTCATCCATACAAACAGATGTGAGCGCTGGAATTGAAAGAGGGAAGCATCACACCATCACATACTGAGAATACAATACTGGTTGGAAATCTAATGAGTTGTTGCCTCAGGGCCTTTTGGGATACGCTGGCAGTTGGAGGCATATGAAAGAAAAACACAGGGTAAATACATATATAAATATATATATAAAACGCTATATATATCTGTTTATTTCCCCCATTTCCAAGACACCTGCTCTGTTCAGGAAGCTCCGCGCTAACCGAGGGCATCCAGATCTACAGTTTGGGCAATTTTCCATTGACTCCCTCTGCTACCTCCTCCTCTCTCTGAGAATGAAACATTAACTGGGCTTGACTTCATTTGTCAGAGCTTCTTTACGTCTCCTGCTAATGACCTTTCTGTTTAAATAAGGAAACATCTCGCTCCTTGCTCCTGCTCTCTCTCTCTCTCTCTTTCGCCGAGCGGCCCGGTGTCCGCGGCTCGGCCTCTCCAAAAAAAAAGCCTCCGACATGCCAGGGCGAGGTGTGGAGTGGCAGTTGGGGGGGACGCCCCACCTTACTCAACACATAATCCCATGGAAGCTGTGGTTGATATTGTAGCGCTAGATTTCCGCGGAGCTGCTCCAAGCATGAACTGGCAGGACGGGAGGCAATTACTGCCACTCAGGCAGCCATTTAGCAGAGGAACTGCGGCTACAGAACGGGCCAGCACTGCTCACTTTGGATTGAACTCATACTCGGCCTAAGTAGGAGCGACACCCTGTTGAGGGGACAAGGAGTCTTCATTTCTACAAACACACACACACACACACACATCAACACACACTGTTTTTCCTGCATATGTGTGACTATGAATACAGCCCAAGTCTGCACAGTCTGAAAGAAAAGGTCAGTGTATTAAACTTGAGCAATACTGAAGTTTAGAAACACACACACACACACACACACACACACACACACACACACACACACACACACACACACACACACACACACTTTGTGCATCCACCCTCAGGTTTGGGACTCAAACACACACCGGAAAAAAAAATACTATTTTCGAAGAAATCAATACTATTGTAGTCTGGGCCCTTTATCTCCAGAAAACCTAATGACTCTTCCTCTCTCATATACAGTAGTCACGACTGACTATCTGTTCTGGTTCCACGTGTCACCCGGAGCGATCTGAGCCAATCGGAGCGATCAAAGCTTTTCCACGAGACGGAATCATGAAGGTGCGACGGAACAAAGGCGCCATAATCACCCTGAAACCACTAATGAGGTCAATTAAAGCAATTAGGACGGCCGTTGTTCAATCAGAGCAGATTTCAACGTCCACATATGATCTGTATTTCAAGGTATTTGGGACTTGAATCATTTCCCACAATGCACGCTGATGGGTTTTGCAAAGAGTCTTTTTTAAATGGCTGGACAAGCTCTCTTCCGCCTAACTGTGCCTTTAAGTCCTGCATTCGCTTGAGGGGGGGGGTCAGAAAATCACTTCCACTCTACTCTCTGCGGGCCGACATCAGAAACTACTGCCGAGGCTGTTTTATTTGTATTTTACAATTAGAAGTCTGTCTCCATCCCCCAGCAGTGATCTATTTAACGGACGTGCCCTCTAAGTCTCCAGTCCGCTCGGTAAACGCTGCCTGACACCACTGGGTTTATGTACTCTTTAGGCAAAGGGTCCACAGCAGTAGAGAGGGATTGATTAAAGCATTTACGTTGGGAGTTAAAGGGACTCTTACCTTTGTTGCATTTGAGAATTACAGCACATTCGAATCATCCCGCCTTCCTCCAATGCCCCACCCCCCTCGTTCCCATCCGCGGTGTTTTTTTGAAGAAACTTTATTTACAAGCAGATTTACAACCTACTGCCTCCGCGCACGCACGTGAGTTTTTGTTTACCAAAGCAATGGATTCGGATTCAGAAGCACCGGTACCGTCACCGCCTTGATGACGCGGGCCCGAATGCGCCACAAGAAGCAGACGAAAAAAACCTGCACGTCCATGCAGCAAACAGACAGGTCTGTCGGCCAATAAGGTCCTTCGGTCCGAAGAATTTTATTGGTTGAAGTTTTCACTAAATATTACGAGAGTGAAATAATTGTTTGTTTTAACTCCTGGTGGGTCTGTCTTGCATTTTAGAGTGTCATTACCTTATTAATACCAATTTAACCTTATCCACAAAAAGTGTAAAAATGCAACAAAGGTAAGAGTCCCTTTAACGGTGCATTCTGCTCGGTGCAGTTACACACGAGAGAGGAATGTGAGCGGCCGAGCAAACATTCCATTACAGCTGATGCCGGAAAAACAAGTGGCCAGTGTAAAAAAAAGCCTGCGGCAACTTTCATAAAAATAAAGCGATACTTTATTGATCCTGCAGAGAAAGTCTCTTTGTACTTCCTCCTTCTCTCTGGGATTCTGGAGGTCGGCTTCAGATGAACAAGATCCAATGGCTTGCTCTGAGACACTAACCTGGCATCTCCACAGACCGCTGCAGGGATCGGATCGGAAACCTCTGAGTTTATTTTTGATTTCCGCATCAATGATTGCAGACAAGAAATAGCTCTCGACCCGCCTGGATGGAGCAACAACCAATCGGAGCAGTGGCAGCAGCACATGTGATGAAGGGACCACCTGGCCCAGTTACTGTATGGAAGCACTGCAAACACATCTTTCGTATTGACACACACACACAGACTGCGGGTGTTTGTGTCTGATTCTGCTTGTGAAGATGCAGAATCTCGAAGTGAGGGACAAGATTTGGGAGATGGAAGTTTTCTGACCACCAATGTTTGTCAGCTATCAAGTTTTTAACATCCATATGCATAAAGCTGTGGAAAGATATTCGCCAAAATATTGCCTGGACCTAAAACACAAACACAAAGTATCACTGATCATTGATTTGTTTAATTCCGTATTCAACTCTTTTAACTTCTTTTTAAATTCATGTTTTTTTTCTATTATCTGATGTTGCTTTTACAGTTTGTCATGACGCCTTTTGTATTTTATACAAAGCACTTTGAATGGCCTTGTTGTTCAAACGTGCCGTACAAAATAAACGTTTCACTGCCTAATAAAAAAAGAAAAGAGAAATCACTGAACAGTAAACAGCAAGTGGAAGATTGAGTCTTGGCTCGGAAACACAGTATCTACACAAGAGTCCCTCAAATATTGCGTGTTGCCCCCAGAGACTGATCCGTGGTCAGATGATCGCCGACGGGCTCTGAGAGATTGCCTCGTGTTTTCCATTGTGTCGTCTCATCGTGTGTGAACCTTGATTTGTCTTTCATTCTCGTCTGCTCCTTGTTTGTTTTTTAGATTTCACCGACTGAGACTGAATTCTGTGTCATTAGAGTTTGTCTGATTGGACGACCCTCGCTGGTTTCAGACTGCATTGCCTTCGAGCTCTTTCATTTTTAATTTTGTGGATTGAATAGATTCAAACGCTTCAAAAGGTCTGTCGCACAATGAGCAGAGCATCTAAACATTGAGTTTGCTGGTTCCGAGCGACAAAGACACACAAAGAGTCGACCTTGAAACACTCCTCCCTTCGTAACACAAATTATATTTCAGCAGTGCGGTGCCACAATACCAGTATTTTCAAGCAACGTTCGAATCGTCCCTTTTGGGTCTTAATTACCCTGGTCCGTCATCCGTCCACTTTGTGCCACACTGAGGCTCAAAGCAGTGGAGGCACTGAGCAGTTATTAAACATTCAGGGAACAATGCAGATCCATCACAAATGTCAAGAGGACCTCATATTGTCAGGCTGAATACCAGTCCTCTCCCGCCGCTGTGACAGGGGCCCTGACCCGTCCACTCCATGCATGAAAAACATCTCTTTGGTAATCGCGCGGCGTCACTCTGTTGTTCTACTTCCCGGTGTTTTTTTAAAGGCTTCATCTTCTTTTGTCCGTGTCGGGAATGATTAGGTGAGGTTAAAGAATCGTTAATCTCTTCCCAACCCTGTGATTATCTTCCAAATGTGGCGCACACGTTGCCAACTCAGAAAAATACAGTAATTAGTGAAGTTATAGTTCTGAAACTTCTGCAGCTCAGACACATTGAAACATGCTGGTCTGGGACATATTCACATTCTACTCTGGTGTAATACTAAGTGCATTTTATGTGTACTTGATTGAAACATATATCACTGCAGGTATTCTGCATTTTCAGATAGAGGACGTCTGTTTTCAGCTTTGTTCAAAAACTAATGAGACAGATTAAAATGAAAATCCCTCGTATTAGCTAATTTATTTGCTGTGATTTCATCATTATCCTGCAGGACAAAGAAAACTCTTTCCTGTTGTTGTATGAATTACACTGGTTGTGTTGTGTCCCTTGAGAATTTGCCTAAATAATTGGAAAAACACACTCCCGGTAATAAACAGGTGCTTTTCCGCTCCGTGTTCTATCTTATCGGGAAGTGGGGTGTGTTTACGGTGGTGGTGCAGGGGGTGGGGTGGGGTGGGGGGGGTTAATTAAGATGTGTAACTAAGAGATTGCAACTAATACCCCAGCACAGGTCTTTTAGCTGTTCGTTAGAGCACGGGGCGCAGCACTTGCTTGGATTAGAATGAACACGCTAAAAATCTGCCTAATTACAAAATCTGATCTCTCGCGCGCTCTCTCTCTCTCTCTCTCTCTCATCTCTCTCTCTCTCTCTCTCTCTCTCTCTCTCTCCCTCCTTCCACGAGATGCCACAGGGACCGGTGGGTATGTGTGGAGGGATAAACGGGATAAAGAGAGGGAACGGCTGGGGCTCCTCTCACCAGGGGGCGCACGAGTCGAACGCACCCCCGTGAGTTGTCCCTTCACGTCAGGCAGATGGAGTTGCTGTCTGTGTGGCGGCTGCCGAATGAGTCCAAGTCCCCGGAGTCATTTTGTACGTCTGACAAAGCAAATCGTCTCTCTTTGAAAACTTAAAATTAGATTTTTGTGTGATTGGTTTTCCAGGTATTCCATGACAGAACTTTTTAAGCAACAGGATATAAAAGTAGTTGATGAGCTAAAACAGTTGGATTTATCATCTGAAGCAACGAAGATCAAACATTCAAGGGGATTTCAGCTTTTCCGATGTGAAGATATTATCTTTAATAAAAATGGACAAAGTCTCCTGGTCAGGAAAGTGAAGCCAATGAGGAAGTGGAGGAAGAAATTTAATAAATTGATAAATCCTGAACGCAGAGTCCAGTTGTGAAACCACCCTGAACCACACTCACCACTCTATACTGGTTTATATCCAGTCTCAATGGGACTCCACATTCATCATGCCTCTGCCATGCAGTCACATGCAGCTGCTCTCTCTCTACACACAATCTTCAATGGGTAATTTAATTTCAACATGTCCTGGCATGAATCCACAGGGTCTCGCAGCTCGCTCTCATTTTACCTTGAAACACTTTTCCCACAAGTGGAGGGAAACGGACCTATTAGGGGCCCGTCCCCACGAGGAATCAGCCTAATGATATTCCGGTGTGATTTAATGTCCCAGGTGTGGTCATGGTGTCTTGCTTTTTTTTCTCTTGTCTTGCTGGGCGAAACCAATCTATCGGCTTCCTGCTGTCAACTAGCGGGCGGCGCAGCTCTGTGGTCCTCCAAGGTCTTCTTAGACATGACTGACTGACCACATCCCCGCTCTTTCCGTCTCACTCGCATCGGAGAGAGGCGCTGAGTGAGAAGGACGCGGCGGCTGAATAATATCGCCATAAAAAGACAAAAAGGAAACACGCTGTTTGAAGGAGTGACACTGGACTCATTACGCCGCCTTCTTCCACCTCGTCCTGCCATTTTGCCCGTACATGGAAGAATCTATTTTAAGTGCGTGACCTTTACAAGCCACCTCATCTCCGGAAGGAATGAGAGGAATCCAGGGTTATTAGGGAAAATAGAAGCAACATGGACGCTTGTTCCGTTGTGGCAAGACGACTGTGAGGATTGCATTCACCCACACATGCAATGACTCACACACACACACACACACACACACACACACACACACACACATACACACGCACCCTTTTAATGTAAATAATCTCATGTTAAAGAGGGAATCTGCGTAAATGAAAAATCCTTTGCAAGATTAAAAGAGAAGCGTTGAGCCAGAACCATATCTCTTTATCCTCCTTGTTACTATTTTCATTAACATGCAATTTGGAAAAAAAAAGGCTTTTAAAAGGCTGACGCAGCTCAGCTAATTGTTGGCTTTTGATTCCCGGGAGCTATTTGTCTTAGACTATAACAGCAGAAAAAAAAGAAAAGTAGAGTAGAGTAAACCCTGCCTGGTACTGTAACTATGACAACACGCTTATAGAAACTGTATATAATCACTCTCCGCTCCCCCGCTCCCCCCCACCCCCCCCATAAGTAACCACACGCACATGCATGCATTATCTTACACACAGAAATACAGCTGCAGAGGCTTTCCAGCTGAAGCAGGCTGAGACGCACAGCTGTTGACGGGGGAAGCTTGCCAAAAGTGCCCCGCCGCCTCTTTACCTGGACCCAAATCAAATCCCCAATTTGTTTACGTTATTATGTTAATAAAGGGTAGCATTTCCATATGAATATGAATATTTCAGTAGGAAGCGAGGCGATAGGGGGAACGCGGCGGATTCGCTGGCAAGCGGGACGGCGTTGTGTGAATGGGGCTCCGTCGGCGGTGTAATTTCACTCATCTGATTTTCTCTCTTCCTCTGATGATCTCAAAAAGGAAAAGGTATTTTTAGAGCCCAGGTGCTTATCCTCTTTGTGGTGCTGGAGGCTAATGTTAAATGAACACATCAATCTTCCGCGTTTCAGAGCGAGAGCGAGAGCGGAGCAGCAGCGGTGGCTCGGTCTCGGGCGGCGGCGGGTTCCCTGCCAACTCTGTGATTCTAAAGCTTTCTGTTCTCTAGTGCAATGGGCTGGTGCAGCCACGGGGCAGTATCGGCTTCTCAGTGTGAGTCTCTCAAGTCACTTGACTGATGGCTGAATCTGGGTCATTGAATAAAACCGCAGAGCAGGAAACTTCTACAATGAAATATCTGTAATAAACAGCCAATCAATGTCAGTATCATTCCATAGACCTTGTTGTACCCATATGGAAACCCACCATGACATCACCCATTGGTCTGGTAACGGAGTTTTGAAGCCTCAGGGTTCGACTCTCTGTCCAGCGCCATCTTTGATAATTGAAAGCAAAAGTAACCGTATCTGGAGGCTGATGATCGAAAGGACATTGCACGCCCACCTTCACTAGTGACCTGCACACAATGGACAGTACTGGTGACTCTGTTTGGGACCACAATTTACAAAATGAACATCATGACGTATTGTATGAAGAATTGAAACTAGAGGTCGAGACCATAAATTGTTTATAAAAAGGTTAACTGATGTTATAAGTCAAGCGAGAAACAGAGTCACCTTCTCATAGAGCTTCTATAGAAACTGACCGGTGGAGTCGCCCTCTGCTGGTCATTTGAGAAAATACAAGTTGACGGCATTGGCTTCACTTTCTGGACGAAGCAAAGCAGAACAACTGATTGATTGCTGGGTCTGTATCATGGTGCATAAAGATCTATCATGTAATACCTGAACACTACATATATTTGTATGCACAGTACTATGGTTTCTACTGTTTTCTACCACATGTGGATATTTCTTTCTTTACTGCCAGGCGAAACCATTTGCAACAAATCTCTCCGGGATAATTACAAAGCATTTAAATACATCAACACAAGGTGTGTCTACACTAAGTGCTTAATAATGTACCGATCCGAACGCAACCAGTGAATCAATCATAGTCGCGGTATCCATACCGACGTAGAGAAGTAACTAGCGAAGGTCACCTAGTCTGCAACGCTCATGCAGCCCTAGTGCTGCCACACTGTACCCACCACCTCTCCTAAATCGACTCTAGGACGTGCGGTATACAAGGGGC
>CM076737.1:11747153-11786451 GCA_038501795.1 Pseudopleuronectes americanus
GTCGATCTAGACAGGACGGGGGGGTGGGGTGGGGTGGGGGGCTGGGGGGGTGGTGGGGGGTTTGGGTGGGGGGTGGGGGGGGAGGGGTTTGGGTGTGGTGGGGGGGGGGGGGGGGGGGGGGGTTGCGGGGGGGGGTGGGGGGGGTGGTAGGGGGTGTGTGGTTATGGCGAGGGGGGGTGTGTGGGGTGTGGGGTGGGGTGTGGGGTGGGGTGGGGTGTGTGTGGGGTGTGGGGTGGGGTGGGGTGTGTGGGGGGGGGGTGGGGTGGGGTGGGGTGGGGTGGGGTGTGGGGTGGGGTGGGGTGGGTGGGTGTGGGGTGGGGGGGGGGTGGGGTGGGGTGGGGGGGGGGGGTGGGGTGGGGTGTGGGGGGGGTGGTGGGGTGGGGTGGGGTGGGGGGGGGGTGGGGTGGGGTGGTGTGGGGGGTGGGGTGGTGTGTGTGGGGTGTGGGGTGGGGGGGGGGGGGGGTGTGTGGTGGTGGGGTGGGTGGGGGGGGTGGGGTGGGGTGGGGGGGGGTGGGGTGTGTGGTGGGGGGGGGGTGTGTGTGGGGTGGGGTGGGGTGGGGTGGGGGGGGGGTGGGGGGGGTGTGGGGTGTGGGGTGTGGGGTGTGTGTGGGGTGTGGGGTGGGGGGGGGGTGGTGGGGGGGGTGGGGTGGGGGGGGGTGGGGTGGTGGGGGTGTGTGGGGTGGGGTGTGGGTGGGGTGGGGTGGGGTGGGGTGGGGTGGGGGGGGGTGTGGGGTGGGGGGGGGGTGGGGTGTGGTGGTGGGGTGTGTGTGGGGTGGGGGGGGGGGTGGGGTGGGGTGGGGGGGGGGTGTGGGGTGGTGGGGTGGGGTGTGGGGTGGGGTGGGGTGTGTGTGTGTGGGGTGTGTGGGGTGGGGGTGGGGGGGGGTGGGGGGGGGGGGTGGGGGTGGGGTGGGGGGGGGGGGGGTGGGGGTGGGGGGGGGGGGGTGGGGGTGGGGGGGGGGGGGGTGGGGGGGGGGGGGGGTGGGGGGGGGGGGGGGGGGGTGTGGGGGGGGTGGGGGGGGGTGGGGGGGTGGTGTGGGGGGGTGGGGGGTGGGGGGGGGGGGGGGGGGGGGGTGGGGTGGGGGGGGGGGGGGGGTGGGGGGGTGGGGGGGTGGGGGGTGTGTGGGGGGGGTGGGGGTGGTGGTGTGGGGGGCCTTAGGGTTTGTTTTTTTTTTTTTTTTTTTTTGTTTTATTGTTTTTTTTGTTATTTTTTGTTTTTTTTTTTTTTTGTTTTTTTTGTTTATTTTTTGTTTTTTTTTTTTTTTTTTTTTTTGTTTTTATTTTTTTTTTTTTTTTTTTTTTTTTTCTTTTTTTTTGGTTTTTATTTTTATTTTTTAATTTTTTTTTTTTTTGTTTTTTTTTTGTTTTTTTACGCAAACTGATTAATTCCGAGGAGCATTCTGAAGGAAAACATATACACAACACTAGCTAAATACTCACAACAAAGACAAATACTTGCCACACAGCCAAATACGACAACACAACCAAATACTCACAACACAACCAAGCACTCACAACACACAACACAGCCAAATACTCGCAACACTATCAAACGCTCACAACACAACCAAATCCCCAAACACAACCAAATACTAACAGTACGACCAAATACTCACCACACAGCCAAATCCCACAACATATCCAAATACCTACAACACAATCAAATACTCACAACACAACCAAATCCAACAGCATATCCAAATCCCCCACACACAAATACTCACAACAAATTAGATAAATGCTTAATTTAACATTGCGATCAGATGATTTATTATTTGCAGTGTATTTTCTATGTGTTTTCAAATTAATAAAGATGCTTTTGCGATGTGTTTTCTTGAATTGTCGCCCGGTCTCTCTCAGAGCCACCGTCACACTGAGATGAGTAGGTGAGTGTGACGTGCGCTCTTTTGAAAACACACCAACCCCAAAGTACCTCCTGTCGTCCTGGTGAGCGAATCGAAGTGCCCTTTTCGGAGACTCACACTTTTGACCAGAGATACACTGTATAATGTCACCAACCACCTCATATAAGGAATCAATGAGCCTTCTCCGGGTTTCCTTCTCCTCTGCCGGCTGCTTCTTCTCTAACCAACGCTGACATTTGGCTCAAAGTTTATTGATTCGTGCCGTGGAAGTGGAGCATCTTGAAGTGAGAGGTAGAGGGTGCAGAGATGGGTTTGGACTTCTTCCTTTTTGGTAAAGCGCACTGCAGTTTCATCAGTCACGACTAAGAGGATCTTAACTGACCATACGTTTACCTCCTCGGGGAACATGTCACGACTATTCATGCACAGGCGCATTGTACCGGGGCATTGTGCACAAGCGGTGAATGTCCCTGCGAGAGGAGCGAGGCAGATAAACGCTTTCAAGGACAGAATTATGAAAACGAGAATCATAACCGAGGCTTCAGCAGCTTTGAAAGGAGAAAAAAACAAACATTCCATGGCCAAACATGCACAGAAGAATCAAACTTCTCTTTTTCCTCCCACAAACAGATTCTCATTGTATCTGATCTGCCTGCGTTCGGTTGGGGCGAGGAACATCTCTGCAGTCGCACACAGAGGCTGGCAGCTCGATTGACTACAGATTGGTGAATATGTATAGGAGCCAGTCTTGAATAATGTATTGGAAATCTGATATCATGCATTCAGTAGGGGCGTTAGCGCTTCCCCTTTGTCACGCACTGTGGGGATCTTTGATGTGAATCCAGAGCCTCACATGGGGGGGGGACACAGCTGTGGGAGTTCTGTAGGGTCACCTGAATGCATATATTTAAAAAAAAAGTAAAGTAATAGGCATGAGGAGGCCTGGAAGAATGTAAGAAGGATTCACTTTACCTTGAAAATGTCGAAGAGGAGTAAGAAACTGGCTCCAGCCGCCCGCCATCTAAAATGAGAATATAAAGAAAACGTACAGCTCGTTATTTACAATATAGATCGATGGTTTTTAATGTTGCATTTTTGTCATTTGACAGACATCTGAAATTAAATGCGTGATAAAGTTGTAATGTCGCCTCAACCTGTTCACTGATGAGCCAGAGATTTTAATTAACGTGTATCCTGTCAAAGAAAAAACACCGTGCACCCTGGATATGAAACTTCTTAAACAGGGTGAAATGAGAGAAAAGGTAAACCTGCTGTCAGTCATTATGTGTGTGTGTGTGTGTGCGTGTGTGTGTGTGTGTGTGTGAGAGAGATCATTGGGAAATATGCAAATGTGGATATGAATAGAGATCATGCTTCTCCTCGGCAGAAAAAAAACATTTAACTCTCATGATGATGAACGAAAATGAGGTTCCGGGACTATAACGCTTTAAAGAAGCTGTTGAAATTGAAAACAACTTTATGGAAAACAAATATATAGAGAAGGCATATAAATTAAACATTTCATCCATTCAAATACAAATTACAGGATTAATCTTCCGTGTAAACAGGAAGAGCAGATGACAGGAGAAGTCGTCAAAGTGGCGATTGACTTGAAACCATCTGTAAGGCAGGTTTCTGCAGGAGAGTAGGAATAACTTCTGGGTGATCTCAGCTCTCAGTGACTGAAGGAGCCTCCCCAAGCACCTGAAAACCCTGTACTGTAAATCCCGTGTTTCACTCACACGTACACTATGTCTATGTGTGTGGTTTCATCTTATTTCAATTGACTGAGTCTCTCACCGGAGACCCGACTGATCACAAACACATTTTATTCCCTTTCCGGCGTTTTGCCAATGCTTTCAGAAGGTAACAATAGTGGTACAGCCGTCTCCAGGCTACCTTCAAGTCAAAGTGGCTACAGGGAAGAGCCGGGAGGTTTTAAAGTGAAGCGAGCGCTCCCCTAGCCCCCCGTGGCCCCCGTGGCACGAACCTGTTATATCTTTATAATGAGACTCTCAGTGTTACAGGCCTCCGGGCCAGTAGCTGCCGGGGATGAAGTTTCCCCCGGACCAGCTCGTCCTACGTGCACGGACGGCTTTGGAAGTTTCAGCGACACAAGCACACCAGGTATCAACCCGTAAACCAATAACCCATATTTCATTTATATTCATTTCATCCTGGCAAAAGGTGTTTGAGTCCATATTGCACTTATCCCCCACTTGCTCCAGGGATTTCATGCAATACGCAGCATATATTACATCTACATGTAGCAGAGCGGCCTCGGCTCGGCAATGTAAACACTTCGTGTTAAATCCTATTTTTATCTGTGACTCCAAGTCGCCGCAAAAGTAATTGAGGTGCAAGTTTTCTACAAGTCCTGAGCTTAGCCACAGCTTAAGGTCTAACCTCAATCTGTCAGGTTTGTGTCAAATCCATATTCATCTGTCTTTACCACATTGCACACATATAGGTTAAACCCCACGGTGCTGCCGCTCTTGTATATGTTATAGACCTAGTTAAGCACTGAGCGTATTAATTATTAACCAACGTTCACGAGGTGCTCTAAGGGTTGAGAGAACTGTATATGGCATTAGGCTAAAAAGGTCTCGTAGAGAAAGACCAAGGAACTTATTCATCTTAGAAATTATTACATTTATATACGATAAATTGCACAATGGCTTATATCACTACACCCCGGGGTTCTGCTGCTGCAGTGTTATTCATTCTGGTATAATCAGCAGGTTAGGGTGGCTAATGTTAGCTAAAGTAGATATTTCAATGTACCTGTTATTAATAGATCATTCAGTTTTCTTCTTTACTCTTCTTTTTCTCATTACACTATCACTTTTATCTATCTATCTATCTATCTATCTATCTATCTATCTATCTATCTATCTATCTATCTATCTATCTATCTATCTATCTATCTATCTATCTATCTATCTATCTATCTATCTATCTATCTATCTATCTATCTATCTATCTATCTATCTATCTATCTATCTATCTATCTATCTATCTATCTATCTATGTTTATAAAGATGGACGACATGACAGAGCATCTCAATCATCTTGTGGTTATAGGTCAGAAACCAGGACTTACATATCTGTTCATACAAATATGTTTCATACATATATTCAACATTTAAGTCAATATAAGCATTGGATTGGAATCTGTATAAAATATTTAAGTACTCAAAATGGAATCAGGGCCAAAAAGCCTTGAGTCTTTATCACTTGTGCCTTGTTAGTGCAGAACAAGTTGCAGAACATTATTGTGTATTGGATCTAATTGCATCTTGACTAGTCACCAAAATAAAATAAAGAAATAAAGAAACTGCTGGAAGGTGGATGCTAATGATTTGTCTGCAGAACAAGCTTGTTGTCTCTGGTCGTTGAGCTGGAAGAAGACGTCTGACTTGTGGCTATAAAATAATTATCAAACTAATCACCACCCCTGAAAAACACAGTCACACATCAGAATCCATGAACCTGAGCACGTCTAACATCTTCTGGGGCTCCGAAATAAAGAAGAAAAAGAAAATAAACACAAACTTCTGATACCTAATCATCCATGTTTTTGGAGAGTGGGAATTTAAAAGGTGAGCTGAACAGGAGCAGGAATTACAGGCAAAGTGGAGGCAATGACTTCCACAGCACTCTGTTCCGAAGGCTGCGTGACGAGGGTCCATTCGTCAAGAGCCGATATTGTGTTTGATTTGTTGACAGCTTTTGGGAAGAGTTCTACGGCAAGCAGCTGGGAGAGAGGAAGCACATCACTCCTGAGAGAAGATGGCTGCGGCTGGGGGTCGGCCCATATGCCTCGGCATCTGCGGGCGAGGAGGAATCCCTCGGCGTATGACAAAATAATGCGCGATGACCAATTCTCTTTTTTGTAAACACTTAAGAAATGGGCTTTAAAGGGGCAGCGTGTTTTATATATTGGTTTAGATCCTTTTGATGACATCACATATTGGTTCTCAACTGAATTATTTGGTGCAAAAAACATACATCTACAAGTTTTACGGCTTAATTTTTATGATTTAGGTAATATCACGGTGGCAGGATGGGATTGGGTTTTATAAATTTCAGGTGTATGCCCTGATCCACGTTTAATACGGCAGCCAGAGTTCGGTCCAGAGACTTAATTTAAAAAGCTGCCCTGCCTTGTTCCCCTTTGGCTTTCAAACGTGTCATCACTCGCATTTACAGCATGTTCTGAGGCTTATAGTGATCCAAGCGCAGAATTGTGGTGTTTTTTTAATCTGTACGGCAGCTTTATAAATTCAGAAAACTAAAGTGAAACATCCCTTTTACCCACTGATTGCAAAATTGGTTGGTTTTCTGTTTGGGGCCTGGTAGGTAGCACACAGTGGGAGTTCTTTATGGGCTTTTGGCAGAAAGCTGGTCCCCGCTATGAGGCTGCGAGAGCGACGACAATGAACCGGGAACATGTACAGTTAAAAGTCGGATAAAACCAAAACAATGAGCTGAAAGAGACTGAAAAAGATCTGCAGGACTAAAAAAGAAAGCAACAGCAGGCGGGTGGTTAATTCTTAAAGTCACAAGCAGTATTGCATCAGTGCTTTTATAAAAGTATTGATTTTAGAAATTTGAAGAGTTTGTTAGTTTTATTGCTTCGCGTTGGGGAAACACACTTTCACTTTCAGACTCAACAAACCACAATTAGAAAACTACACACACAGAATTAGACAATAACAGCAACAGTAGCATTCAAGGGCGTCACGGAGGAGGAATTAAAATGAATATAAAACTTCATCAGGAATTTGTGCGGATGATGAATATCACATCTTTATTTATGTCATGGGTTTTATGTTTACAGACTTAATTTTGCTCCTGTGTGAAGCTTTTGGTTTTAAATTATTCTACACTTGATAAACAGCAAAGGTAAATCATGTGTTATTCGTCCTACACAAAGCATCATATCTATATTGTACCTTTAATGCTGTTGCAGTACACCTGCTGATACAGAACCTATATAAACCCCTGCTCCTAGTCAGGATGAGTTCACATACTCGCTCTGTACAGTCTAGTTGCTGCAGAACGAGACGCAACAGGCCGACAAAGACACTCTGCTTTGAATATTTGTTGGCCGGAGATCCGATGGGGCCAAAAACAACAAATAGGATTACACGGTCTGGAGCCAGAGCAAACACAACGGCGTTGCGGCTCCGCTCACGATCGCAGGAGGTGATTATGAATCTCTGAGTAGCTGGGGTGAGAGATGCTAAAGTGATTGTCAATGACAACTCGTCATCCGAGACCCTCATAAAGATGCACAGATAAAAAACGGGGGCCGGATCCCAGAGAGCGGGAACGGCTTCTATTAAAAGTGGAATCAAGAAAATCAAATAAATGTAATATGCTTTTCAAATCAAAGGGATTTATATTAATACATCTCCATAATAATATAAAAAGAAGATGGAGGCTTTCGTTACGAGCTGAGTGAAAGTGATAAAGACGATTTATAGGACAAGGCATTCATAAAGGAGAAGAAGTCTTTGCTATCTTCGCTATTATTCCTTTTACTTTTCCCTTTTGAAAAATATTCATGGTAACTTTATCTTTTCTTTTGTATTCTATGACACCAAATTCCCCCCCCCGTTCCATATGCTCCGTTGAAGGGGAAAAGCCGGGAGAATGCCAGCATCTGCAGAGGGAATAGGGTACACTCTTGGCACACTGTATCAAATTATGAATAAATAACCCACCATGCTGTTAGCCCGCGGATAAAACACACAGTATTAGCTTCCTCCCGAAAAATAAGAGAAAGAATGAAGGAGCAAGGAAAGAAAGGAAGGAAGGAAGGAAGGAAGGAAGGAAGGAAAGAAGGGAATAAAAAACAGTCGCCTGAAACAGATGGCTGTTTTGTCCTCTGTGTGTCAGGTCCGTCCAGCTCTCACAACCTTTGGCTGCGGCCTGAACCTTTCACAATTGCCAGCACATGCAACACACAAACAAACACACACACACACACGCACTGAGTGTCTCTCTCTCTCTCCAGCACACAGCCATGCATGTTCTTTCTCTCTATACTCTCTACTGTCCCTCCATTCTCTTTTCCGTCTGTATCTCCTTCCTCTGAAAAAAAAAGCCGCTCTAATAAATATTAATGTCGACGCCCGTGTGGCGGGGCCGGGCTTACTCACAGCCAAATGATCCTCACAAAGAATAATGAAGCCGCTGGGATCCAGGTGAGAGGACGGAGGGAGGCTTATGTAACTCGCTGCCTTGTCAGGTAGGTTTCATCCATAATTTAACACCCGGGGAAGGAGATTGGCGATATAGGAGGAGACGTGAGGAATTAGCCCCATAACCTGGGAAAGTCGTGGAAATGGTGGGGAAGCAAATGTAATGAGAAAGTAAGCCCGGAGAGATTTAGTGCACCGGCGGCTCGGCGGCCAAGTTTTTGGATATGTGATAGATGTGATTAAGTTGCAAAATACATCATGCATATACCTACTGTGAGCGTTGTGGCTTTTTCCTGCCAGCAAACCACAGGATTTCTGTTTATTCATCGCTTCAGTAATAACACTCCCTGGCAGAGGGCTGATGGATGCAGAGACACCGGCCTCTACCACAGGACATCATGGAACAACTCAAAGAGTGTGGCTTCGTCTTGTTCATACGTGTCAACCACTGACACGTATGAACAAGACGAACAGCTCTGACAGGGCCACTTGACGGACACGGCTGTTTGACAAGGTCACTTTTATTTCCTGGAGATCAATGTGCCGCACACAGAGTGGACAGGAAACAGGTTATTGATCCACACCGACCTCTGAACTCTACACGTTGACCTTGAGGTAATCACACGCCACAGCCTGACAAGTACAAGGTCAAAACAAGCTGCTGGATCGTCTCCTATCGCTTTCTCTTCCTCTTAGTTTTGTTCAAATCCTTCAAGAAGATCAGATCAAGATGAAGTCTCAAAAGTCTGAACCTGACAGATTTACAGTGGAGTGTGGTTACATGTATTTAGGTATTTGGATACCTGTATTTCATTTGAGTATTTCCATTTCAAGCCATTTTATGCTCCGAAGAAAATATAGTTACTGTTAGTATTTTAATTCATGTTTTATTTGATTGAACAAATGTATTTTTAGGTTTAGTCGATTTGATATATATATGTCCTGCTCCAAATGATGTCATCAGCACAAGATGAGAGTGTTACTTTAATCTTTGGGTTTACATAAATCGAAATTGCTTGAATAATTAACCAAATGTATGATATACTTTCATAAAAAGCGACTGGATGGATGGAGGGATGTATGGATAGATGGATGGATGGATGGATAGATGGATTTTAATTCCAACTACAAAAGCATTGTTTGGGAGTTAATCCCATGTGAGTTCTCTTCTACAACAGCTCCATAAATGAATAATCTACAATGTAAATGATTCATATACATTGTGGATGGCCCATAGTGACAGATGTAAAGTTTGTGTGTGTGTGTGTGTGTGTGTGTGTGTGTTCATGCTGTGTTGTATCTGTTTGTCACTCGAAGGCTTCATATTTGCACATGGTCATTATCATGGAAATCTATATGTGCATATTCATCAGCACCTATTCTGTTTGCACCGCCATTAAGTCTGTGTACATGTGCATATGCATAATACATCTGTATCCTTGTGCCTGTGTGTGCGTTTGCCCTTGTATCTCCAACACTTGCCAATACAGCTCATGGGCACAACAACTGGGAGTGAGGAGGGGGGGGGGCACAGACACAGCGAGGCCACGGGGCCAAGCAGGGGCCAGATTGATCAGAGGCCCCTGTACATCCCCAGGAGGGCCACTAGCTGTCATCATGGCACGTCCTTGCTGTCCAACTGCCTCCTCTGCTGTCACACACAACCACACACACACCCACACACGCACACAGAGTGGATTTACCGGGTCTCGACAACTCAGCAGTTTCTCCCCAGCTGAAGTAAGCATCAAACGCACAACTGTGTCGGACATGGTCCTCCCAGCAGGAGGCGTTCAAAGCCAAATACAGCTCTTTAGATTTATTCCGTGTGTTCATCGCTTTGACCTCTGGAATCGGGAAAGGTTGGGAAAGGTCGGAGAGTTTCTTTACGCCATGGAACGCTTTCAGGAGATGAGATATTTTGTGAACACAAGCCACCAGCAGCATTTTGTTCTGCACCTCTGAGACTCGTAGGAGGAACATTTGAATAGCTCACGTGTGACAGCCAGGTTGTTTCCACAGGAAGAGAAGGTTAGGAGACAGAGAGCAGGACAGGGCTTTCCATCCACCTGTGTTCCATCTGAAGGTAATAGCGAGAAGAATGGTTTTTAAATCCTTCTCTTATTTAACTCTCCGTTTCTCCACATGCGGAGGGGATCCGGAATCAAAAGAGAAGCTTGTACGGTTTATCCTACAGCCTTGGTGCTGTACAGTAAATCCCTGCATCCTCACAATACCAGGTCAAAGCCCGGGGATTTTATATGAGGTGGTTTTCACCAGTTCAGCAGCTTGTTTTCTGTTCCGTCCTTGGAAAGAATGAGCTTCAGTGTGTGTGTGTGTGTGTCCGGTGTGTCCGGTGTGTGTGTGTCCATTTAGACATTTTGATGTTCTGGAATCAAATTTGATAAGTTTTGAATTTACAAAAAGACGTTTAGTCTCTGTGTTCTTTCCCCTGCCTCGTTCAATCCATTCCAGTTGACACATGATTTTTATTAAAACATAAATGAGGTGGAGATCAGCACCATCATATTATATAAATCACAAAGTTCAGTAGCAGCTGTACAGAGAAGAAGCAGTGTGGATAATAGGGGGGGAAATCAGGTCTCTCATCTCGTCCTTCTCCAAAAACTGAAACTGACTCCAGACACAATCTGGGAGAATTAGCATTAGCCTATCCCGAGGAGGGGATCTGCTGTTTGTCAATTAGCCTGTCTCCCTTTTTTTAAGGGCTCCTTCCTTAAGGTGTCTTCAGCCCCGGATCAAGAGTGTCACTGACGCTAATCTTAGCTTAGGAGAGGAGCATTTAGCGGGGGGGGGGCCCGGGCTGGAAGGGAGTTGATGAAACGTTGGGTGACACGGTGCAGCCCTGCAGGTTGCCAAGCGGGATATTTTACAGTGACTATGCAAATAGAGGATGAACGTCTGAGAATAGCCGCAGTAAGCAATAAAACCAACCCTCGTTAAGCCGGGGAGAGAATCAGAACATTTGCAGAGTCACACGGCGAGTTTCCTTTTCAGGCTCGTCAGTGACAGCGAGTCTTAGATTGACTTCTGAAGGAGCCAAAAGTACAACACTGGTGTTTAGTGTACACTCCAACCTTCAGATGCTGCAGATTCAGACATGTGTATGCAATGTTTGATTTTATTTTTAAAATTCGAGAGCGTCCTTTCACCCACGAGCAACTGAGGCTCCAACCGGTGGATCCATCTCTGCACAGGGGATCTAATGGCTGCATGCACGTGACAGGCGGTCTAGAAACATACTGAACACTGATCTTTGTCCTTGGGTTTTTCGATTCTTCAAAAGAAGCAGTAAGTGGTCACTGCTTTGATCAACCTACCTACTTGCTGAATGGCTAATGCTACAAGCGAGATGCTGCGGCCTATAGAATAGAGTGAGGATTTCTCTCTAAGTCCAAAAATGGATTATTAAAGTGGATGCAAGTGCTCTACTTTGTTGAAGCAGCTGTTACTGAGAGTACATAGAAATAAGTGGTAACCCCTATTTTCATTTTTGAATATAGACAAAACTATTATGCATTAAACAGGAATTTCCACAAAGTATAATTTTTATCTCCTTTTATTTTTCACAAATCTTCCCAAATGCTTGAGAGAACATCCATGATCATACTTTTGGCCAGCTGAAATCAGATCAATAAAAACCTCCAGGATCTGGGAAAATGTCATAAACTCTCCCAATAAAATGTTATAGTGTAAAGATTATCATACGTCAGACTGACAAAAGTAGAATGAAAAGAAAAGCAGATTGTTAAGCAGTGGTGCACCATCCATGACATGTGATCTACCCACGACCCGAGGACAAGCGAGAACCTAACAAGTATCTACTCTAAAGAAAAATAGTCCCTAATAGGCCGTGAGTGCATTCGAGCTACATAACAAAGTGACTCAGCCCAGTGTTGAATGGAATTGAATTGAAAGGGAGCAAAAAAAAATTGGTATCCTGCAGATACACTCCAAATGTCAGGTCCGGTAAGAAGAAGAAGAAGTCGAGGCTGCCTTGACAGAGCAATATAATTTGAACCCAATTTTGTGACTCAACTGGAAATATCTGCTCTTTCTCCTTCCGAGTGAGTGGAAGTATCTGCCACTGTCATTTGTTTTTTTTGGAGGGAGCGAAGGGGAGGAAATGAGCCGTGGAAAAGACGGATTTGGATGATGGGATGGTGTTTGTGCATGTGTGTTTGTGTGTGTGTGAGAGAGAGAGGGGAGAGAGGGACATTTGAGCATCTATGATTATGAAAAGGGAAAACTGGGTTGAGTATAATATGACACATGATCTACACATGATACGTCCTCGGTAAAATTGTACATTTGTGCGTTTGTCACAGCGAGCGGAGGACGTCTAAGTGTGTGTTGTCATCCACGAGGCTCTGTCGGCAGTATAGTGTGCGACTCGGTTGTGTCACCCGTCATCCGTCTTGTCATGTCAGCCATGAAACCGCCGCCGCGTCAATCACCCATCTCCGGGCTGAGTCTTGGGCGCCACGGCAACGGGGAGAGTTGAAGCCGGTGTGTGTGCGACTTCTTATCGTGCATGGAGTTTGTCTGGCTTTTTTGAGAGGGCTGACAAATAAGAAAAGATGAATGACTGGAGTAGTTTTTTGTGCATGTGTGTGTTTGTGTGTGTGTGTGTGTGTGTGTACAGTCGTGGGGAAGGTGTGTTCATGTGTCAGGCGAGGAAAAGTGAGTGGGCGTGTGTTGACACTTGACTGACAGTGGACTCGAGGGAATCATCAACTGTTCACATGGAAGGTTTTGGATTCCAGGAGAGGAGGGTGGGGGTGGGTGGGCAGACTCTGAAGGGCTGTGACACCCCCCCCGCAGACACACCGGGGACAACCCCTAACTCTTCACATGAATCAAAACAAAGCTGCCAGCGATTGTCCACCTTGTTTGCCGTGTCGGCCCACCTCCACAGGGCTGCATCTATGTGTTTGGGGGGGAAATAGGGGGGGGAGTGAGGGAGGGGGGGTAGGTGTCAGGAAGGAAGAATGGAAGGCAAACAGAGGAGACAGGGGACTGTGCGAAAATTGGGAAAATCTGATAAATGCAGCCGGAGCTCTCCTCCCACCAGGCCCCCCCGGGAAAATAGATCCACCGCCTCCCACCTGTCTCCCATCGACCGGCCAATGGGGAATCCCTATTACAGTAGCTGCCTTGCTGGCTACAGATATAGACTTGACACAACAGACCCATGGGGGGGAGATGGGGGGGGGATATTGGCTGCACTCTCCTCCAATAACCGCTGCCCATCTCCCTCCAGCTCGTCTACATCAATCCTGTCTGTCAGCCGACTTTGTGTATTCCCCCCCCCCACCCCCCCGTTTGTTTATTCAGGCCTTTGCTTCCTGCCTGTATTCTCTCTTTCTCCCCCCCCCCGCCCCTCTCTCTCTCTCTCTTTCGCCTGCTCTCTCCATCTTGTGCAGCACATTCCAGACGGCCCCGCGCCTGATTGTCGATGGCGTCTCTTGCTTCAGAGGCTTCTTTTCATCTCCCCCGCTCGCAGCCTGTAGCTCTCACACCCTTATTCAATCTCTCCCTTCTTCCGCTCGCCCTCCTCAACTTTTCATCTTTTTCGCCCGCTGCTTCTGCTCGTTCCCTCTGCGGCAAAATACTCTTTAGAGCTCAGGATTTGTTGCTGGAGAGACAGGGACATGGGCCTGCTCATTCATTCCTTACTTCCTGCCATTCAAATAGAGAGTGAGGAGAACATCGCATTGTGCCCGAGTAAATTCAATAACTCTTAACGCACGCACGCTAAGTGGGCACGAGCTTCTGGCTTCACTCTCCAGTCAAGGTGTTCCTTTTCTGACTTCACAGCAGGACTAAAGGATAAAAGCTCATTCTCAAAAGGTCGGCCACGTCATTGGTTTTGTTCAGAGGAGAAAGGAAGTGCTGTGTGTGCTGCGGGCGAGGGGAAGCGAAGCCACACACATATTTACACTTGTTCTAGCGCGTCGGATGTCAGGGTCATCTCTGCTGAAAGCAGAAACGTTGTGTAACTGTGAAAATTGAATGTATCACAGAGAGACACTCAACAGTTGTGATCGTCAGCACATACTTGGTGACAAAGGACGAGAGATGAGGGATCTGTCTCTGAGGACTTTCTCACTTCCTTTCTTTTTTGGTTTCAGATCGTAGGTTTTGGCACATTGAAGAAGTTTGTGTGACGTCTGTCCGTCCTTTTGTCATCACCTACGTGTGCTGTGTCTGCGTCAAATGCAAAAAGCCTTATTGAGATTTTCCGTTGCAAACATCTGACCACGGATGTTGTTGGATGACTCGAGTGAAAGTCGTTTTTGTGCATCTGTGATGTTGATTTACCGTTAAAGCGATATGAGCAGATCTCAACGTTACCTTTACTGTTCCTGTAAGCGTTTAGCTGTTATTCACATCACGAACTTTGCTATATAGTCCGCAAGTGTTCTCTTCTGTTTGTGAACATCTTTTATTTTCATATTCATTTATAAAGCTTTGAGATTTTCAAGGTTGAACGTGAATAAGACATATATATACATGAAATGCTTTGTATTTGTTAATTATAATTCACTTTTGGCGTGTTGTCAATTTGTCTCTTGTTGTCGTTAAATCTTTTCGAATAAAGTGCAGAATAAAAAAGTCGTTCTTCCATTCGAGTGGAGAAAATGTATAGACCGATTCATTTTGTTAGATTAGTTGTCACTGTAATATGATTATGCTTTTATAACCAGCACAATGAACGTCCTAGTCGTTCAAACATTATATCGAGTAGAAGACTAAAGAAATCCTGTGAGGCCGTCTCCAATTCTTTCACAGACTTCCCACAGCAAACGATCCAAACTCTGATTCAGTTCGATCCGGACCAAGAGAATCTCTCTTTGGCTGGAGTCGGATGGAAGATAATCAATATGAATATGAAGAAGGAAATCATTACGTTTATCAATAATTAGAATCATTATTTGTTTCTCTATTACATTTTTAAAGCAGTCTGTGTTCATCCTTTGTCCTGTTTCAAGTCAAACATAGAACAGGAACATTTCTCTCTCGGTGACCCGGCCATCGCAGCCGACCACAATCTGTAACTGACCGACCGGGTGTTATTAGAGCATTCTGAGGCTGAACAAATCCCACATCAACACACCTCACTGGGTTGTCAAAAGAAAGGCAGGGGCTGCATTACATAACCCGAAGTCTTCTTCCTTTTCCTCGACAGCGTGGAGAGATCCCTCCCTCCTTCCATCCCCACCCACCAAACAAGCCTCAGGCAGGTCGATATCAATACTCTGCATTCAGAGAAAAGAAGAAACAAGTAAATAAAACAGCACCCGTGACCAAATCATGCTTATTGGATGAAGAGAAACTAGGACAGATAGATCACTCCCTTCCTATATTTATTTATTTATTTTACCTCCCCCTGCAGTTTAATGTATTCCACTGCGCCTGGCATAAAACCGCCGAGCTCCTCTCCATCACTCGCAAGTACAAGATTGAATTTTGGGGGGAGAGAGAGAGAGAGAGAGAGAGGGGGAGAGAGAGAAAGGGGTAGAGAGAGAGATAGATAGATAGATAGAGGGAGACAGAGAGAGCAAGCAGTTGGTGGTTCGGCAGGGACGGGTCACGAAACCAGTGAATCTGTGCACGCAAGCGAACTGGCACTGGGGAGGTTTGATTTCTTTTCATATACCCCACTTGTGCACATTTCTCAGGGGAGGCTGATACGTGAGGACAGGAAAAAAAAACGACAGGAGATGAAATAACAAAGAAACGTTTGTGACAATAACATTCTCAAAATGCTGATATGGGATATTTCTTTAATGCTTTTAAAAAGTATTATTTTCTTTTCCCCCCACATTTCAAAGGGGCTGTCACAGAGACACAGAGGGGCTGCTATACTCCTCAGTCATATCTCCTCCTCCCTCCCTCCCTCCCTCCCTCCATGCTCCTCTCGCCCCGCCCCTCTCGGATCACACAGTGTGATGTAATGAATCAGTGGTTACAGTGAATATGGGATTGGGAGTGTGCTTGGCGACCTGACAAACACCCCCCTGCAACATCCCCACACCGCTCGCTCCGCTCAATCTCCACCGCTGCTCTGCCAAGAAATATAAATGAGATCTTATCAACCCTATCCCATCATGCACTGCTGAGCACACACACACAGTCACACACACACACACACAGTCACACATTTTTGTATCACATCACGGCACAGCTTCTTCCATTATGGTTCCCTGGCTTTGTTGCACTGTATGTGGTGTTGCCGACTTGAATCACACAAATACAGAAACAGATCTGACCACATGCTCACAATTATAAATTAATGACCTGTTTTGTTTTTAGATATATAGAGAAAACAGTAAAAAGAAATACATTTTTAACATTAAAACAATATCAATTAAAGAAATGATTGATTTATTTAGGTCAGACTTATACAAATATTAATTATACATCTAGCTGATTCAAATTGTAAATTGAATCAAATCTCATGCATCCCCAGAAGGAAACTTGGAATTTTTAGAACACAGAGGACAAGATGGCAAATATCACGTTGTACGTTTAAAAGTCTTCCGCAGAAATTAAGTTACCAGGTTGGAAGATCATGTTACTGCCTCGTTTTTAAAACTTTATAAGTTTAGTTGACACCACTGTCTGATACTTGTGCGTCTAAAGAAACAGTCCCTCTCAACTTCTGTCTTACTTTTACTTCCAGGGTAAAGAGAGACTGTACGTCCTTTACAGATTTGGCTATTGTGTGAATTGTGTGAATGAATGTTTAACACAAATTTGACAGCAAAAGTGTCCGAGTGGAAAAGGGTTGTTGGATACCAACACAGATATCAAAAAACTCTGAAGGCAGAAAGTGGAGAATGAACTCCTCATTGCTGCAAACTGAGCGAACCTTCATTTATGTCAGTCAATATTTTTTGCAAGGCTACTGCAGAGATTTATAAACAACTTCACCTGGGAATGTGAAGCCGCTGTGGTCAAGCAACAAACACAGACACACGGGTACATCTTTAACCATTAATAAATAAGAGGACAGATATTTATTGTAGTTTCTGAAAATTCCGATGTATCACAACAAATATATGTATTCATCTTCTCAAAAAAACTAAGATATCTAGTTAAAACAACTTCTAGGGCTTGTAAAATATTCCAACCCCCATTAAAAACAAATCCAACAAGCCGGTGAGAGCTCTGTACGACAACAGGGGAGCTGTCTTCTTCTTCTGCTCTCTCCGTGTAGGAGACAACAACTCCAGGCGGCCTGTGTGTAGTCGGCACTCATTTGACACAATGGACTTCATGTCAAAGTGTGTTAGTGATGAATGCGAGAGAGAGCAAGTCATGACGGAGCTCACAAAGGTGGAGGTTGTGTAGAATGTGCGCATGTGTGCGAGCGAGTGTGTGTCTGTGAGGAATCCGCACTGCTCATCAGTATTCTGAAGGAGTGTGTCCTGTTTCCACGATGCCTCGTGCCCCGCTCCCGTCTCCACGATGCAGAGCACGTGTGCGTCCACGCTCGGAGCTGCACACACACACACACACACACACACATACACACACGAATCACCTTCGAGACGAGTGGAAGTACTGCAATATGATCGAGACAATAACAAAGCCTGGAAGAACAGACTACAGCTGTATCACGGCTGTACCTGGGAATGCAATCTAAATAAAGACATCCAGGGAAAGTTGACATTTAGCGTGTGTTTGCTGCGATCAAAGAAAAAAAGAAGAAAAGTTTCCTGTTCTGGAGAAACCGGCCGATGATTGCATTCAAATCTCCCGTTCTCAGATTCAGCCGGAGGATTATACAACACAAACCCAGGTAGAGTTCCCCGGGAGTCTGTTGGGGGAACTTTTTGAAAGGCACTGCATGCAAATATGTTTTATACATATGCTAATAAGCTATGCAGAGTAGACTCAGCAGAGCTCATCTGCAAGGAGTGAACGGTGATGCTCAAACTAGCAGCGATAACTTGAATATTTTAAACCAGGAGGAAGTATTGGGAAAGCAGCACGGTTTAGTCCCTGTTAACAAAGCCCCAGGCAAAGTGAGGCCTGCTCCTGCAAGTCCACCTTAAAAACCACGAACCCTCATGCAACTTAAACACTAACCAAACGATCAATGTTCACAACGCCAGGCGCCCAACAAGGTGTTGACACCGTCGCCTTTTCCACAAACAGGGTCAACGATGGCAGAACCAAAAGAGAGGCCTGTCACCCCGAGAGCGGAGAGTCACAGGCCTGTGTAATTAGAATCGATAATTCATTTCCCCCCCCCTTATTCTGCCACCGTTCCATTCAAACGACCCCTCACACCCGCTAGCCACACCGCTTCCAAACCTCTTCAGGGTCACGGTAATTGGACTGGGAGTTTTTTTCTTTCTTCTTCTTCCTCATCTTCTTCTTTCCCCTTCACTTCTTCTCCGCGCACCTCACCCACACCTCATCAGCTACATGCAGAGCAGAGCATTCTTCTCGGGGGGTAATTGTCTTTCGACTGCCACGTGGAGTTTTCCTCGAGTTTTCTTCTCGGTGCTGGCCTTGTTCTTGAGGGCCGGTTAATTTGGGGGTGGTAATGGCAGCGGTTTGGTCACCGAGCATGTGGGTGTCGTGCTATTTATCCCCCCCCGCGGCTGTAATGGACCCTATTAAAGCTCTGAAACCCAATGCCGGCAGTCAGTGAGTGGACGAGCAATAGGACTTGGGTTTCCATGCGTCGCTGGCTGGAATAATTATGGGAGCTCTTCAGTTTTTCTCGCTCGGGTGGTGGATTTAATCACCGCCGCCCATTGTGCCCATTGAGCAAAGGTTAGCGTACCCTGCTGTTCGTGTGGTGGACCTCAATTGAGAATGTCCGATTTCATTTTCTTGTGTCCGCTCATCTTGTTCCACGTCTACTATTTCATCTCCAATAACTGCAAACATGATTGTGATTCCCGAACATGTAATAATTGCATTCATCGCATTGATTGCGGCTGTAATCATCATCGCCATTGATCAGAATCGTGGCGACCATTGCCCCCCCCCCACGCTGTCACCATGGCGGCTGCTCTCAAACGTGGGACTCGCATCACTTTAAACCTGTGAAGCGGATCAGAGTCAGTGTCAAGCAGGAGATTGCTTTGGGACACTGTAAAGATCATGGCAACCTAAACATGTCCCAGCTTCCGCACAGGCCCACTGCAGCTGCACGCTTCTATCTGTGGGTGTCACCCGCCGAGACATAGATAATGGCGGCTGTGAATAGCTTCTCTGTCACTCTGCCGTTCCCCCGTCTCCCCGGCCGGGATTTAATGTGACACTTATAGCTATTGCATGGCTTTGGCCCCCAGACAGCGGGGGGAAACCACGGCTGAATGGAAATGAGATTGTCATCTGTCAGCCAGACCCATCAAACCACTGGGAGACTGGCGAAGTGAACGGGGGAAAGATTAGGAGAGACGCCGGGCGATGGAGGGGAAGAGGAGGAACCCCTTCAGATGCTTCTTCTATTGGTAACCCCATCAATGATGCCCTTTATCTGCTAGCGTGGCTCAGATGGCACAGAATACAAATGTGGACGGTTGTGGATCATGCAGTTCCATCAAGCAGTGGGATTTAACATCATAGTCGATGGTTCCCTTCAAACAAACCAATGGCGATGAGGTTAAAATGCTGGTCACATCCACGTGAGAAGAAGGGTTCACGGGTGTGTCTCCACCCAATCTCCAAATCTCCAATGTCAGGAGGAGCTAAGCCTTGTCAACAAGATGAACAGTCAATTAATTCTGACGGGGCAAAGTTATTCTCTTGACCTAACTCCCCCACGTGAAGGGACAATAGTGACAGCGCTGCTCTGGCAGAGCATCACCAAGCAAGGAAACAATTATCTGCCGATGTCAAAGTGTCACAGATTCCCCGTCAGTCCACGACAGCTCGGGACGGACGTGCATCCCAAAATATTGGACATGATGAGTTCGTTGGAGAACGCAGGACACAAATGTCTGGATATGTGGCAAACTCGCTCTCTATCTACATGTTGTTCTCATAGACTCTTTACAAACATGGATTGTGACCTTCTATAGAGCTTTCCCTGTCTTATCGACCACTCAAAGCACTTTACACTACAATTCATACATTCATACAGTGCTTTTTGTGTCACATATTATTTATACACGACTCTGTGTCCTGCCTTCAAGATGGTGACTGGAGGAGCCAGGGATTGAACTGTTAACCCTCTGGCGCCGCCTCCTCCTGACCCACAGCTGCAGATATGGATGAATAACTGCTCCTCAAATGTAAGATCACATCCCATTGATTCATACACCCCACCTCCTCCATGTTAAGAGATGGGACAAGGACCAAACTAAAAAGCCAAAGAGCATAGTCTGAACATTTTTTCTGTAATTTCATGTTTCTTTAAGTTATTTGATGCAATGAAATGAGGTGAAATACAATGACTGAACAAGTACATGCTGCATTAATCATTACGGCACAGACTGAGGCTTGGGCAGAGCCTGCATTCAGGATATAATAGTTTTCATCTACAGTATATTTCCCATGTATCCTGAAGCCCGTCTGTCCATTGAATACATTAAAAGGTAAAAACCTATTTAACTTTATATTTATTTGTCAATTTCTATTTCTCTCGCCTCAAACTAGGCTGTGACTGTAATGTAAACAACCTCGGGCTTGAAGGTGGAGGTCTTTCTAATGTATTTCACAATGGAATCACTTTTCAACAACTCTCAGGTATGAGGAGACTTCTCCAGGACCTCCTGAAGGTGATGGCCGGATAGAGCCGGGGGGGGAGGAGGGGGGGTGAGCTGAAATCAAATTAGCATCACAATAAATCACCGGTGGAGAGACAGCAGTCAGAGTAAAGGTGAGGGAAGGAGGCCATGGATTTTCTGCCACAGAGGCGACTTGCTGTCAATCAGCCGCCTGGGGGAGTTCCGTATACGAAGAGCAAAACACACACACACACACACACACATACACACACATACACACACTCTCTTGCATGTATCAAACGCATACACACATTCTCACATGCACTCTTTCTTCCATGCATTGATTCCTCAAAAATAAGAAATCATTGACTGGGGCCCGGCTGACGGGCTGTGCTGACAGGACAGTGATCGATACTGATGTCAGGAGCTACAGGGAGAGCAGGACTTGCTTTTACAAACGTGCACACATGTAGAGACACACACACATGCCCACACACACGCACACACATCCATACCAGTTGGTAATTAGTCAGCCTGACACAAACTCACATGGCAAGTGAGGACAGCTATGGATGAATCAGACCAGGGAAGCTACTCCTGCTCCAAACATACACACAGTCGAAGACTTACACACAGTCGTCAGGGAGGTGGGGGGGTCCCTGCACAGTGCGAGGAGCCTAATTAAGTCACAGACATAATTGGGAAACGGAGGGAGGGGGGCTGTCAGTTCGTGTGTGTGTGTGTGTGTGTGTTTATTTCAAAGAGATGTTCAATTCCTTGGGGGTAACACATCGTGCAACACAAACACCGACAACGGCGGCAGATGGAGACGGAGAAAGGTACAGCAGGGGGAAAGGACAGCAGGGCCACAGAAGAACACATATGTGGGGACACAAAGAGGATGTATGTCAAATCGGGAAAGTAGAGTGGCGTGCTGAGAGGTCACGGCGAGAGAGGGAGGAGAACGAGGGATGAAGAGCGAGCGGGAGAGGAGAGAACAGGAATGAGGCGTCCTCGCAGACGGGCCTCAGACGACACAGCACACAGGCGGGCCTTGGGGATACACTGAAAATGTCGGGGTAATGCGGTCTGACGTGCCTCCGCTCGGTGACCCCCTGACTGGCTGCTCTGATTGGGCCTGCGAGCCCACTGGGGGGAGGGGAGGGTCGCGGCGGAGGCTCCCGATTGGCTGCTGTATTCCTGGAGGCAGAACCTAGCGAGATCGGCAAAGCGCTAAGTAGGTTTGTCCTCAGACTAAGGTCGAAGCAGCTGAAACCACGGGCATTCATCAGCAGCGGGGCGATAGCACGGCTTCATCCCGGCGCTAAAATTGGACATAATCCTGCCTCCTCCTGTCTTCACAGCTTTTATCTCACAGCTAAATCTTACTATTTCACTTCGGGCCATCGCATCATCGAAAACATACTCAAGCTCGAGTGTATTGTCAAAGGAATCAGACGTTTACTCTGCAATAAAACAAACTCTTTGGGGAATAAATTCAACTTCCAAGTGTTATCTCCACACAGAAACATCACATCATTACGTATAGGCATCAGCTGCTGTCATCATACATATTCACAGGACACAGGAAGCCTCTCAGTGATTGTGACACTGTGTAAACGCAGTGGTGTTCCTCCATCTTTCCAGGGATGGTCCCTGAGGAGAAGCTTGAAAACCTGGATGCCACTTCTAAGAGACTTTTTCTTATTAGAAAAAGAAGACGGCAAATATGCATAAACCTGGGTGTCCTTTCCCTCGCGTGTCCTTCCCTCCTCACTAAATGATAATATCTTGCCCGCATGCATACATTCATAACCTCGGGCTCCATGCAGATTTGTGCAGAAAGCCCCCAGAAATGCTTACCAGTGCAACCATCAAGCACAGGGAGTGATATTGGTTTAACGCGAGTCATGATTAATTGAGAAGCGGAGAGACCCTCCGTGGCCCCCCCGGTTCTCGGGTTGCATTAAGAAACAGACACACGTCTCCTCGGCGTGGACCGCCCCGTCCTTTCGGCTGCAATGTCATGTATCATGCATTAGCCAACATATTAATCACCATAAAGAGTGCTCTCGTTAGGGGGCTATCCCTCACCTCTCTCTTTCCCCTCTCTTCCTCCACTTCTTCTCTCCACTCCACCGGTATGAACAGTGCTTTTAACGGATGAGCCATCTAATGAAGGATCCGTCTTCCGTGATTAACATTTTTCCCAGACCCCTACGAATCGTCTGTGGGTTCAATTATCACTCAGGAGCCCACCTATTGTTTTCGGGTGGCACGCGCCTGCTAAGTGAAGGGTTATACCTTCAACACTGTGCATTAGCGCGCATCAATTATGCAGGTGGCGGCAATTACATATTTATGTATTCTGATAATTGCGTTTTTAATACAGCAGATGTCGGCCTCATTCAGAGCAGTTAATGAAAATGAATGACAGCCATTTTTTACAGTGGGGAATTCACGCGGGCGAAGAAAAAAAAACGCATGGCAGAAAAGCGGCGTGAATGGAAATGATGTCTCCTCCATTGATTAGGAGAACTTAAATAGTATGAACTTGTAATTTCATTGTCGGGATCATGATGAATTTGCATAATAACACAATTAGCGACCGAATGGCTGCTATATATACATGAATCCCCCCCTCCCCACCCTCACCCACCCCTACCCTCCGAGCATGTGCTTTTCATTAATAGGGCGAGTGGAGCTGACTCGAGTGCAACGCGCTGTGTACACTTTTTTTCCATTTTTCACTCCACTGTGTCAGGTTATGAAAGCCGCGGGACGAGCCAATCAGCTCCTCGGAGTCGGTGACTAATTCCGCGGCGCTCTTGCGTAACCAGAAGTCGAAAAAAAAAGAGGAGAAAAGTGGGGCAAAAGTTTTTGGAAGGGGGGAAGGAGTCGGCTGCGAGCAGGGTCGACAAAAAAAAGAGTCTGTACTTGAAATTCATGATGGCATTTCGTCCAGCTACTGACATCTGAACAGTGAGTCACCCGGCTGTGAGTGGCGTCCCCACAAAAGATGTCCGGGAGAGAGAGTGAGAGTGATTCAACTGCAATTTGGTCAGATTCTTTATTTTTTTTGAGAGTCACCCGCCACAAGGAGCGAAAATAGCGCTAGGGGAACCTCTCCGCCGCCGTGCGTCATCATCGCGGAGCAAATGTTCCTCGTATACCTCGGAGTACTACCCCGAGGTGTGTGAATTATTTGGTGGCCATTAGGAGCTCCGGCCGTGTTGTTGGGATCCTGTCATCAGCGAGGACACTTCTGAGATCCACTCTAAATGCAGATTTCATGAAGCGTTTGACAAGTGAAAGGAGACTCGCCAGTGGGAAATAACCTCAACTATAATCAAATAAAAAACACAAGAGGCCTTCAGCTCCACTTAGCCCGCCTGACAGGTGAGCCGGGCGCCGCTGCGTGGACTCGGTATCAACCCTCGGTCGACTCATGGGAGACCCAACGGAAAATACGTGCGCTTGATTGCTGAGATGATTTTAAAAAGGATTTTTATTGTGTATTTTTCTGACTGCAAAATGCCTCAAATTAGAGAAAAGAAAGTAGTATAAAAAAAAACGAGGCATTTAGCTGGTGGCACATTTCCTTGGATTACAGCATGTTGTTTCTGTCTTGATCTTCCGTGCTTGTCTTATTAAAAGCGTGTTACTTTTGTAAGAGTACAAAGTCGTTTTCTTGACAGATGATCAGATGTTGTGAAAACTAGCCCGCGTCTGTGAAGCCAAAAAATTGGACGTGACTCCCCTGGGTGCCGGCCAACACTTCTGTTCTGGGCCTGGAGAAGATGGAGGAAATCAGTGTAATGGTAACGAGGGATTCACGGCTCCTCTTCCCTTCTTCTCTCTGTCCAGTGTCCGTGCCGTGTGGTTGACTTGTTTTGATTGCTCTCAAAGTTAAGGGCGTATGTAAATGATTACTGTTCGATACCTGCCAGCACTCAGAGGCGAACCGGGGCCTCTGTGCATGAGCTGCCGCGCATTCCTGTCCATCAACCACGGACTCCTGCCCTAAATTGAAAATCCAATACTCGTTTATGGAGCTCCAGATATTGCGATTAATTAAATTTCCGTCACGCCGTCAGTCTTTTCGACTCCTTTTCTCCGCTGGTGATTCATGGGCTGGAGAAGCGGAGTCCATCTTCCTTACTCGCTCTGTCTCTCTCTCCTCCAGTCTGCTCATCCTCCTCCCAGAGCTCCTCTCGCTGGAGGACGGGATTCCAGCAGGAAAAGAGATGTCAGGGGAAAAAGAGAAATGAATGGGAGAAAAAAAAAGAAAAGCTGGAATATGACAGGCTGGTGTCAAAACAATTCACCCGCGATAATATTTGTGCAAAAGAGCTTTAACGAGGTGACAGGAATGCACATGCAGTATTCATGAGGGATCTCAGGGAGCTTCTCGGAATGGTTTTCCAGTGCGAGCTTGTGATTGACTGGCTTATAATTGTCTTGGTCATCAATTGAGCAACACTGACAAGGACAAAAAGGACATTCAACAAAGGCGAGAGAATGCCAGACCTCGCGGTGAGCTAGTTGTCCCGCTGTTTGCGTTATTTGGTGAGTACGCCATTACTCCGAGATGAAGGATGCCCTGTACTCGTTAGGCATGAAACTAATTTTGAATCGCAAATTTAATCAAAAACCTGCAAATGATTGTGACTAATAATCCACAGACAAGAACACTCCCTCTCCCCCGTGTCTCCGTCTCTCCACTGCAACCTGTTGCCTTGGAGACACACAGGCTTTTCCAAAACTGTGGAATTCAGGCGGCAACAAGATGTCAGATGATGTTCCATCTGATCTCTGCTAATTGAGAGACGCACCAAAGCTGTGTTTGTTTCCCGACTCACGGAGACGGAATTGTTTTTCGCCACCCGGACGCTTTCGAGAAGTAAGAAGCTTATCCTGTCGTACAAACACGGACGTGACGACCAGCTTACTGGTCAAACTTGGACGTTATTTCAATTACAGTTAACTGGGGAGACTGTGAACTTGAGCCAGATCCACTTAAGGAAGGTAGAGGAAGTCATTATCTACGCTACTGTTACTGCTAGAAATTAAGTAAAAGCAAATTGCAACTGGTTATTATCTTCTAATTAAGTCAGTCTTACCCCTCTCCTCAAGCATCATGATCACAACCAGAAAAATAATTAGCTTCTTCCTCTGTGAAAAAAGATCTGGGATTTGTATTATTGTAGATTTATAAGAAGGTCTTTGGCATGACTTTACCCTTTATTCTCATAATGTTAAATCTTTCATCTTAATTCTGACTTCATTTTCCTGAAATTCCAACTTTATTCTTGTAATATTACACCATTTTCCTCACAATAATATGATGTTATTCGTGTAAAATGCAATTTTGATTATTAATATATCTTATTTCCCCACTCTAAAATGACTCAAAGCCTAAAATGACAACTTTATTCTTAAAATTTTAGATTTCTTTTCCCTTTTTCGGCCCAAATATTACCTAATATTGTAAATTTCCCATTTTACCTATCCACTCTACTTCCTCCACAGCGTCATGATACAGAGTCTTCCCAAGAAGTGATGTGTTGGCTCTCTTGTTGGGGGGAGCAAGCAGGAAATTGATGGATGAGTGGGCTGGAGCTCGCCATTTCCCAAATCACGACCTGAGAATCTTAAAAGCAAAGGGGGATGAAAACAGGACGGGTCTCTGCTGGTATCCATCTGCCGGCTGCCTGCCCCCTGACGGATGGGCCAAACCACTATCCATAATTACCTGCTTGTTAACAGCACAGAGAGAGAGAGAGCACGGCCGACCGAGGGAGGAAGCCCCTCCGCTCACTTCAGACTCTGCTTTGCCCCCTCGTCCTGGTGCCGATACAGTCGTGGGAAGCCCCTCGAATGTTTCAACTATCCCGTTCGGCAACACAGGCATCAGTCATCGAACTTTGGCTTTAGGGAACAACCTTGTTTGCGATCAATGTAATGGAGTGGCGGCCGGCGGCTCCGGACTGACCACAGATTGATGCCGGTGTGTTGATTAACGACAGGGCAACACCCGCCCAGGTTAGTGGAGGCCGGACAGCTTTATTGATAAATTAAACACATGGCCACATGAAAAACATAAATCTCTCAACTCCACTCCTCGCTTCTCACCCCCCACCCTCGCCCTGCCCCTCCAGCCTTGAGTATTCCTCGGAGCTAATCTGAAGTGTAGGTTACTGTCACCCTCGAAAAGGATTCAGACTGTGTTTGTTTTATCGGTCGTCTACAAATATCGGTTTGGGATTAGAAAAAGTCACTAAATTAAAGTAATTTTTTGTTGAAGTGGGAAGGTTCGTTCAGTTCAGTTGAACGGAAACCAGTGGAAACAAGTGGATCTCGGGGGAATTGTTGATAAATAGTCCTGACAGGCCAAAAATCTGGTTCTAACTCACGTTGGCTTGGCTACTACTTGATATGTTACACCCCACGTGGCTGTTATCAGGGAAAACATCACAATCGGGTTGTGTTGGACTCAAAAAACCTGATCGGGACACACAACCGCACACTAACGCAAAATGTAAAACCCGGGTTGATCAGGTTTATAGCAGTAAAGTAGCGGTGGAACTGCCGATGTAGGTCACACAAGCCCCTTTAACATCCACCGTGGTTATTTGATCAGAGTTAACAAAGCTGATCAAATAATGAGCCAATTTTTGAGCAGGAGAGAAACAGAAATCTTAAATCAAGGGGCCCAGACCCGATCCATCAGGGACCTGAGCAGGACGAGGGGAGGAGAGTCAAAGGAAATTAAATCAAAGGGAAACAACACGAGATAATGTCCACATGCCCCCCCACACCACAAACACACACACACACAGTCCTCTCTCCTACCCGACAGATGGATGCACTTTTGAAGAGGAGTCCGAGGAAACTTTTAATGAACAAGAAGCCGGCTGAGGGGCTTTTTGAATTATCTCATGGTCGATAAGCACCCCACAGCGCGAAGGGCTTTGGTCAGATAAACAGCATCTTTTCAGAAAGGAGAACAGAGGAGGGAGCTGACACTCGAGGAGAGATTAGCCGAGTGTCTTTTCAGGGCTCGTCAGGCCCATTGGACAGGAATCCAAACTGGGAAAGAGAGCTCAGAGAAGAATAGGGGCAGCCATCACAAAAAAAAATTCTAATATCAAAGATTTTTTTTCTTCTTCTTTGCCTTCATCTTTTAAATATGTGAGATCTCGTCGTTTCTGGGTAATTAAAAAATGTGTAATTACAAATTGAATTAGAAACAGAAATCTGACTCGAAATTGAGTTCAAGGTAGATTTTTTTTCAATCGGGGAGATTTTCTAGCCCTGATATAAAGTGAATAAAACCTCATAAGCTTCTTCTAACTACCCATAAATGAAGCGAAAATATCTTGAATGTAAAATGACAGAAACCAGCAGGTCCTTTTAATCTGGTCCATGTCTCATTCGCTAACACGGAGGAGGCAGGGGTTGCTTCACTTTAGGGGAGTTGTCACGTCGTCCATCTTTATTTACAGTGAATGGGTGGTTAACCTTACATGTTACCTCTTTAACAGTAATAAAAACACATATTATTAACTCAAATTGTGCTGAAAAGAAACAGCACATTGCGATTGTCTAGTGGAAATTATAGCGAACGCATGTGAATTGGAAATCGAGTCAACACCGTACATGATCTGCATTTGGCCGATGAACAAAGCTGGTGGCCTTTGACCTTTGGAGGGCGCCGTCACAATCTCTTTTTGATATCCTCAGATCAATTAAGAGCTCCACCGGGGGGAGTGCGGCAACCACAACCAAGGTTAGACATCAGAGGTGTGTGTGTGTGTGTGGGGGGGGGGTGATTGATTAGACGCTGACCAGCCACGCAACACAAACAAAGAGGAATGATGAATTCCCCCGGTGTCACAACTTGGCGGCACCGTAACCCATTTACGGTCACACAGGCCTGGGCGGAGGAGGAGAAGGAAGGAAAAGAATGAAAGAAAATGAAGCTGTCAATGCACCTGCATCCATACCTGTTCTAATTAGACACTTTATCAGGTCACAACAAGATGTAGTCCTGCCAAACATTGACAATTTTAATATCCCATAGACAGAAAACTGGCGCGGCAGCTTATTAAACTGGGATGTTTACAACTTGGCGTTTGAGAAATGCACGCCGCCATCGCCCGCCGAGGACAACCTGCCGCTGTAAATCATCCAAAAACATGTGTCATACATCCGATGATTTCCTCGCAGTCTTAAATATGTTTATGGGAGGCCATTCATCAGTGTTAGCGATTATTAAAAAAACGCAGTAAAAGATAAAAAATACACGGCAGCGCGGCGTTGGATTGAATTACGGAGGACACGTTTGACGGCGGGGGGGGGCGGCAGCTCTCTCCCTGTCAGTGCGAGGGGCGTCAATCTAAATTTCCCGCAGCCTGCGCCTTTAAATCAGACGTGCCATCGTTTACTGCAGTGCAGATGAGGAGTCAAGTCATTAAAGCCACCAATAGTACGCTTCATTGACCCCGGCAGTATTAATGAGATCAACCTGTATGCCTAATGGACAGCCTCTCAATGGGGACCAGGGTAAGGTTGATCCCAGCAAGACCAGTATAATTGTCTCTGTGTGTTGGTGTGTGTGTGTGTGTGTGTGTGTGTGTGTAACTCAAAGTGGTGGGCCTGCAGAGACTCGCCTTCAGCGTTCTTACAGGGGCTTCAAAAAAATCTTTATTGACCTGTGAAGGTGAATGTTTTAATGACCTCTCCTAAGCAGGGAGGTACACTATGTGGTTAATGTGGTAAATGGGATGCCGCCCTTAATTGTGCTGAGCTCCGCACATTAAGTCAGGTGAGAGGATGTGCACTGGTGATCCTGCAGGAAGAAGCACTTTTTCCACACAGAGGTGGAAGATTGGGAGGCTAAACATGTTATTACGAGATTCCTCCAGGATCTCAAGTGTCAATTTCGTGGGGGAGCAGAATTGACGACGAATCCGGCGGCGTATACGAATGTTTTCTTTTTTTTTGCGAAGTCAAAAATGATGTAAATGAGGGAGGGAAATTACACCCCTCCGTGATTTCTTCTTGTTTTTCATTTCCCCGGAGGAATCCACTCGGCGCTCCTCCTCGAGCGGGGCGAACGCAAACTGTCAGCGCTGGATTTGCAATTTTTACCAAACAAACTTCCATCGCCACGTAAAGCCCGTTAGGCCCAATCAACGGCAACAAGCTGACACCCGCAGATGAATCTGTTGGAAGAATCCCCGAGCCCGGAGAATAGGCGAGCCGAGAGTGCCTTGGCATTTCTAAGGAGCTATCCGTCATGATGATCTGAGCGCACGCCAGAAACAGATGATATACAAACGTAATACCATTTGCCGGAGCTTATGATGCACGAAATATCATTTTTCAGGACGGCAGGGAGGGGAGAGAGAGAAAAGAGCAAAGAATCACGCATCTCTCTGGATCATTTCCAATGTTCTTTTTGTTGAAGTGATTTGTTCTGTTAATGGGCAGAGAGTAATGGCATTTGGTGGTTTAATCAAAATGATGTAAGCTGGAATCATGTGAACATGATCAGCGGTTATAGTCAATGTCAAATGTTTCACCGGAACACACAGGAATAAATCAGGGGAACCTGGAATCACAACATGAAGTGAATCTGAGATGTTATTTACTAATGTAGATACTAGTCAAATATACACATGTCCCTCTGGAATGGGCTGTGTTCTTGGCCTGTGGTTATACTGGTTCTTTCTGAATCTGTAAAAGTGACCTGGACTTCAACATAGATCCATTTTGATTCGTCCAAATCAAAGTTTTTGTAATTCATTCCAAAAACGTATTTTTGGACAGAAACACACAAAGAAACATAATTTGCCTGTGGCTGTTTTTCTGATTACAATCATTTTCTCCCAAACCCAGAGTGCAAATCTATTTAGGTCAGAGCCAAATAGTGTGAAAGACATTGAAGAGTCCTTCAGATCTGTGCTGGCGCTGCCCCTGTGGATTTAGTGGGTCAAGGGGAGCTGGGCACAGCAGGACGCTATGAGCACTGTGGGAAAGAGTGCAGGGTTCCAGACAAGGTCGGACCAAGGGCGGCTTATGATTGAGACCTTTCTACTACACTGCTTATTTGGAATCTCCACCTGCAGACTGCAGCGTGAACACAGCAAGGTGAGAAGTATTGGCAACCCTGTTAGGTTTTTAGCTGTGGGTCAAGAGCAGGTGTGGATGAACTCAGATCCATTTGAGTTCTGAAACTTCATTTGTTAAATGAAAAAACATACATATATTAATAAGGCAAATTAGCATTGGACGGCATATTAGCAAGAAAAACATCATCACCAAAGTTTTACTATGAAGGTGTAAAGCACTGACTGTGCAGAAGCAGTGTAACAGATGATACCTGAACTCTACTGAGGGGGGCTGATGCCCAGTCAGGGCTCAGCATGATGGACCACCGCACGGGGACACGGGGAGCCACCCAACCATGTCTGACAAGGGGGGAGAGAGAGAGAGAGAGGGAGGAGGTGATGATGAGGAGGAAGAGATGAGGGAGTTAGGATAGAAGGGAGGAGAAGGAGAAGGAGAACGGGAAAACCAGAAGAGACAGGGGAGAGAGGAGGTGCTGTGGCGCGAGGGGGGGCCCCCGTGTAAGACAAGTCATGGTCAATTACCTCTCTGTGCTACAGTAACACGAGAAGGTGGAAGGGAGAAGATGGCGAGGGGGGGAGAAACAGAAGCACAGGGCCCGGGAGGAGAAACTAAAATACTCCAGATTCCATTGCAGCCGACATCTGGAGCTTTTTTAGCTTGATCCATGTCCCATCCACTGACATGGAGGATTTGTGAGCAAATGAAGATGCTTTGGACGTCTCCTCAGAGTCCGAAGCTTGTTTTATACCAGAGAACAAAACCAATAAAATGAGCAGAACCTACTCAACCATATTAATCTTTGGCAGCAGATACAAACCACGGATATCTACAGTTAACCAGGAAACACCAGGAGGATACTTAACGCCGCCCTGGCTCCGCTCCTCACATCCCCAATCACTTACGGGACCAGGCCAGACGCTTGGCACTGAGCGGGCGGCATCTTAAAAAACGCGGTGTGCTTGGACTTCGGCCTGATCAGGCAACCGTGGAGTTCCCGGCTGTAGTGTGGCGCGTCCTGGAGCTGAGAGCGAGAGCCCCTTTGCCAACAAGGGCTGAGACGGGGACGTGTCAGGAAGCTTTAAAGGGGCTTTTAGAGATAGAGAATCTTGGTCGGGAAAATCCTGTAACAAATGGAAAGAGTCTTCAGCTGTTATTGTGTCGGAAAAGACGCCATTTGTGTCAGCGGCGCTTCTCAGTCCTCAGCAGCAGTGTAAGTGGATGGATTATGTGCTGATGAAACCAGAAATAGAGCCAAAACAACTGAAGTGTGGTAAAAATATGAAAGGACATCAGAAGTACTTCTTCCTGTAGTACCTCGGCATGTGTCAGTCCTGTATTATTCCATAGGCAGTACACACTACGTTTCCAAAGTACTTCAAGTCTCCATCTGACTCTTTTGCTGGTCCACCTTCTGAACTTTGCTTGAGAACATTGCTAACAAAGGGTGGAGACACTCTAGACTTTTGTATTTCAACAGAAGCAGCTTCATCAGGGGAACATGACGCAGGCAAGAAATATATCCTCTCCTCTTCAAGTATGTGAATGAAAGCAGGAAAAGTTTGTCCTCCGGCCGTTACATTTTCTCAAGGTTTCCAGTGATAGTCGGATGTAGAACTATCATCTGACACTGTCGGCTCACATCCGCTCTTGAGTGGTACGTGTCTTCCACTCGTCTGTAACAGATAAACAAACCTACAGGCAGCTTTTGTGGCTCTGAGAGTCTCTTCTGTGTGGAGCTCTCAGGTGTGTGCGTCACTTACAGCACGCCCACGTGGAAGGACGGAGGGACGGATGGAGAGGAGCGGAGCTGACATTTTGATTAAGGTGCCGACAAATTTTTTATTTGCAGTTTCAAAATGCCTCGTCCGTATTTCCCACCGGACGTCTGAGGTCCGACAGGAACAGGTATTCCGTCCCAACTCAAGCTGTCAGGCATCGATCCGGCCTAGATTACACATCAGGTGCGGCCGCAGTGTTATAAATTATGGAGCAGCCGACAGATGACGACCACATCTCCGGGGCGGACATGCGACTCACCTGATGGTAGAATTCAATGTACATGTAACAATCGAGTAAAAAGGTCAACGGCGTCCGAGGCTTGGAGCCGGGGTTCTATTGACCTTGTGTAAATATCAGCTTGAATTGGATTATTTAAAATGTGGGTATTTGTCTGCTGCTGGTTCACTAAAGCAAAGTGGTAATTTCACTGAAGCCACATTACCAGTGTTCCGAGTGGCCCAGCTCCGTCAAACACTGTATTTTTGTCATTTGAACACGATTCACAGCTAAATGAACGTGTTTATGTCCATTTTCTCCGGGCAAACAATTTACACTCTATTAGGCCACTGAATAACCCACCATGCCTCAAAGAGCCAATTATCTTTCGCCATATTTACTGACTGACCCATTGCCGATCATTCCGATTTAACAGGAATATCTGTTCCCCCACGTTTCTGTTTCTCCCTTCTAGCGACGCCCGTTCTTTTCCCAGGTGCCCACTCAAATTGAACAAATGTACAGTAAGTGAGACACACGCAGGCGTCAAATAACAATCTCATCAGATCACAATCACCTCTGCACTGTATCTGACAGAAAGAAAGACAAATCTGGGGCACAGATTTGATACCTGCACATCCACACGGAACTGCTTCGCTCTATGTGCTCCAGTTGGGCCACACATGAGTGAGTAGCCATGTTTTGTCAGAGTAAAGTGGAAAGTCATAAACCATAAATCATCAGTCAGATTTATTCCCCACGGTTTATCTGCAGTGAGATTTGCCACATCTTGGATTGGAGCGTGTCTTTGTGTGTGAGTGTGTGCTACGCCCGGGTGTGGTTCTTCAGAGGTCCAAGGTGGGTTCATTCTGTTTGCCTGCCAGCCAGGAAATGAAACTGTGCACCGGTTGCTTGGGCACAGGGCCACTTCCTGTTTACCCATAATCCTTTACCAAAAGACTTAACCTGATGTGCTGGGTGTCTCTTTTATAATTCCATAACCGAGGGCCGCCTGCTCCTCTTAAGCTGTGCCCTCTAGTATGAGCCTGAGAGGATGAGAAAGCCCATCCCTTCACTGCTCAGTCTAAATCTGACAGTCTCTCTTTGCCTTGCAGGGTGAGGAGGGGACATTTTTTTTTCTCCCATCTTCCCAGAGGGAGATGGGTGAGTGCCATGCTCACAGCATATAAGAGGATCACATGGCGATGCTGAGGAGTTGGCCATTTCATGGCGACTCTCTGTCGTGACAGATGGGCAGTGTGCTATTGCCATAGCCTAGAGTTTAAGAACCCAAGCTGCTTACTGAATAAGTGAGAGGAACCGGGTGAGTGATGGCGGGTGGCGCTACTGCGGGATGAAAAAAATAAGAAGCGGGAGCGACGGGGAGAGAATGGACGGGACGCACAAAGTAAGACATGAATACCACAGCTTGACAAAGGGTAGAAAATAGTGTTGATACAGAAAGAGCAGCATTGAAAGTACTTATTCTAAGCAAGACGAAGAGGAAGCAGCATCCCATGACGAGAAACACTCGAAAGAGAAGACGAGGAGGAATGAAAAAGACGAAGCCGGGACCGCTGGAGCATGTGAAGAGAGAAGAGACAGAAATTACTGTACACCCAATCATAGAGACAGCCTGGTGGGAAGCCGGCTACATACAGTGTGAGCTCCGAATCTGTTTCCCACAGGGAGTTCATCTGCTGCTCGGGAGAAATCACAGGAAAACCTTCTGGCCACAGTGAAGACAAGGATCAGACTTATTTTCTTATTGACAAACAGTTTGATGGGAGGAAGCAGGAAGCAGAAGGAAGGAAGCGGCTAAAATATGCTGTTGTTATTGCTAATATTCTCTTTTTATATTCATGGATGCAGCGTCTTTGAGTGATAACAAGAAGAAGAGGACAGGCTATTATTTAAGATCTGCTATCGCTATGACTTTGACCGTAAAGATCCAGTGGAGTACACCAAAGTATTTCAAATGAAAACAGTCAGTAGTATCGGACGTATTTTGATCCTTTATATTTAGATCTTATACATGTATGTATTTGTACACAGCCTACATTCAAAATAAGTAAAGAATAAAGTAAAACTACAGGAGTATCGAAAGCAAAATGTAAAATGAACTGTTCCCTTGTACATTAATGTAATATATCATTAAATTGTTACTGGTATATCAATTCTTGATGTCTTGCACCATAGCATTCTTGGTAGAGCTCTGTGTGTGTGGCCCTCTCTGCCCCACTTGTCTTTATCAGTCAGAGAAATCCCAGTAGTGCTGATGATGGACCAGCAAAGAAAAACCCACATTGAGTTTTTAAGTGTGCCTGTCATGATGCTGCCACCTTTATTTGGCATAAACCTGACAAATGTTCCCCGAGAGGCGCTCTGGCTTTTTCGTTGTGATGCCAAAGTCTCTGCACGGGTCATTCAACAACTCTCCTCATCCTGTGGAAAACCCCCAGTGAGACCCATGTGATAATCTGTGGCTGTACTGGCCAGAAACTCCCAGTTTATAATCAGACCAAAGACTTGATAACTAGTATTTTCACAAATTGTGTTAGAGAGAATGTGTGGCGAGCCTGAGGATTTGATTAGTGACGTGTAAACTAAGAGGGAGTGATACCACTTGAATCTTCAGTGTCTTAGCTTCACTGATTGTTGTGTAATTGCCGGCATCCTACGCAAATTGTGGAGACAGCTCTGGGACATGTGATCTCTTTACGACCATGAATCAGGTACTTTGGTGACTGTGATGTCATTGATGAGGATATATTAGGAGAAGTCTAATTCGATCGTAAAGACAAGCCCGGATGGGGAAATGAGAAATAAAACGTTACTCGTCCCCTTGGAACCACATTTAGCTGTGAACACCTCAAGTTAAACATCTAGGCTACGCACATGTGACACTTAGAAAGCTGATGGGAAAACACATAATAGATTCAAATTAAAAAAAACGTATTAATCACCGGAATCAAGCTTTAAAACAAATTTCCCTAATTGTCAGAGGAAATTATGAAAGCAGGTGGTGTCTCCGATGCAGTAGAATCATGTTCACATAAAAAGAAAACTAAAATTATACTTAGTGATACATTCACAGTATTATAAGATTACTAAAAAATCTTGACATTGCAATTCTGTGATGTTACCATGCGGCACATTTATGATTAAGTGAGTGGAAGGCCAAGCAAGACTTTACTGAATCCTGCCACTGGCATCATCCAAGCATTTTAACAGCTGCAGTGAACTCCACAACTGACCCAGAGTCAGGGACGTACCATCCGAGGGTGCGTTAGTTTAAATGTTCAGAATAAAGTGGATGTATCAGTAATGCCTGATATGTAGAGAAATGAAATCCATGGTGCCAATTTCCCTTGTTCCTTAATTTCCAGATATCTGCACATATTTTCCTGTCAAGTTTGTTTTTATTGATCCTAACTTTTGCGTTTCACTTTATATCAACACAATGGCTTCAGAAGAGGACCCACTCTTCTCCAGTTGTTTGTGTGAAGCTGGTGCAGGGACTCCACAGACTGTTGTGTGGGTTGGTGTGTGGCGGTCGCCCGTGTTGGTGCGTGCACACAGTCAACAACGGAGTGTTCACGGTTTGGGGAGGAAAAGCTCCAGATTCAGGCAATTATTTTGTAAAGCTGAGGTGTGATCCGAGCAGGCCTCCGCGTGCCTCTGGAGCTCCGACATGATCAATACATCTAAAGTAGAAATCAAACCCCGGCAAACTGAGACACTCACACACACACACACACACACACACACACACACACACACACACACACACACACACACACACACACACACACACACACACACACACACACACACACACACACACACACACACACACACTTCCAACTCAGTGTGCATCCACTTCTGATACAGCGCAGTCAGATTAGGGGCCTGTCCCAGAGGAGCGGTGGAGAGTTGCGCTCAGCTCCACAGACACACACTTACATAAATACATACATACACTTTTCCCATTCACTCCTTTACACTCTCACACACAAACACACACATACACACACACACAGACTTCCCCATCCCCTGCAGGGCAGCTGGCTTTCTTCAGCCTCCAATTTATTGTGAATTACCAGCTGTCCCGCCAGCGGCCCCTGTGAACGCTGAAAGTGATCCTCTCTACTTCTCTTTATTTATAAACTACTTCCTTCCAGATTTGGTGTGCGAATAAAAAAAATAAAAAAAACACAAATACAAGAAACACTCCACAACAAGCCAGGAGAGAGTCATGACTCTGCAAGGTGCCGCACAGCCGACACGTAACTAAACAGCCGCGTTCTGAGTCTCCCCCCCTCCGTCTGTCTGTTTTGTCACAATTAAGCGAGAAAGTAAAGGAAGCGAAGAACTCGGCAGCGACAGAATAAGGGCAGCGAGGAGACGGAGCACGCAACCTTCACGTGCTCCCTATGCATTGCAAATCATTCCTTACATTATGCGGCCCATCATCTTTTATGCAAATTATTTGAGTGCCGCAACAGTGTCTCATACATATTCATGGCTGCAGGAGGAACATGGCACCTGTCTGCCGACTGGCTGGTTACGTTAAATCTTGGCGTTAATGCAGAGCATATGCAGGGAGGGCAGGGTGATTATATGCACGGGCAGATGAGATGCTTTTAAGAAGTGGGTGAGGCTTCGGGAAATTAGTCATAAGTGACACTACTCAACGTTCTTGTGTCTGTTTAACTTCGTACCGTGTGTGTAAATTAGATTAGATTAGATTCAACTTCATTGACATTGTACAGTACAAGTACTTATACAACGAAATGCAGTTTAGCATCTAAACAGAAGTGCAAAAAAAGCCAGTTAAAGTGCAGAGTATTGTGCGTATTTAAAATGGAATGTAAATAAATAAGATATGTACAGTAAGAAATATATATGGAATAGTACAGTATTAACAGGTATTGTATGATATAAGAACTATGAGCAAGATAAATATATAAAAATATATAAATTTGAATATACTATAGGCAGTATAATACAGTAGTAAAAAAGTAACAGTGTAGTGCAAATATGTCTATGCAGGTCATTAGAGGTTTTTGTACCCACGTTTTAATACCTACTAAGTTGGTTTCCTTATGTGCTTCTGATTTCATAGTGAAAATAGAAATACAAAGTCAGCTAAACACTCATTTGCATTTATAGATATACATCCAGTGTGTCCTCACTTTGTGTAGGAGTATATTGGCGTAAAAGAAAAAGCAGGGCTTTGTCAGAGTTGAATCAAGTAGTAGTAGTAGTAGTAGTAGTAAAATCCTCCGAGCTAACGCGTGCAGCTTCTTCTCGACGCTCGATGTCAATCAAAATGCAGATTGACTGAGAGCTGTCGCTGCTCCACCTCTGAGCAGAAGGCACAAGATAACGTGGTCTCAGAGCCGGAGCGGGTCGAGGCCTCTCCTCCTTCTCCTCCTTCTCCTCCTCCTCCGGTGCAGCTGCCTCCGTCTCACTCAGCCTCCTCCTGGGTCCTGGTCTGCAGCAGACTGCTTCCAGACATCTTCACCGAGCCAACAGGACGACTTGATTCTCCCCCCGGAGGGCAGCTTGAGAGCGAGGACTGAACTCAATCTGCAGCTGAACACAGACACAATACTCAGGAACTACTAATCAAATCTTTTGACTTTTAAACGTAAAGCTAAGAGGGTTCCACAGTGGGTGGGTGGGCATTCAGTCAATCAGTCAGTCAGTCAGTCAACATGCCAGTGGGAAGAGCAGTCACACAGAGGTCCGGCCTGTCAGGGTCCGATCACGCCGACGAGAGCGTTTTAAGGCTCGCCGCCGCCATGACAGAACCAAACTGTGTCAGCATGAGGGCAACAGGCGGCCTCTGTCATCATGTGCTCCACCAGAGCCGAGCTGCAGGGCCACGAACTTCCCCTTTGGGGGGTGTCAGACTTTTGCGGAGCTCGGTTTTTGACTCTCATTACATCAAAGTGTGCAGCCTGAACATGGACAGTTTACATGGGAGACGTGATATAAGAGCTCATATTGACAGGTTGCAGCACGTGAAGGAGAAATAAAGTCCATATGGTCTCGTGAAATATCCACACACGTCTTTCCCGGGCGTATCTTTGTAGTGTGCACTGTGTGGGCGTTCATACGATGAAGGGAAATATCCAGGCATATGTCCCTGGGTCAGGAAATGTGAATATCGACAAATGTATATGAGTGAATAAACAAGCAGAAACATGAGGAGCCTGTGAACCACGCTTTTTCTATGGCCGCGGTCTGAATTTAGATTATTGCTGGAAGGGAACCGAGACAGAGACGGACCAGATCTTTTTATTGAAACGCTCACAAGCACAAACAAATCATCTCACATATTCATGCATTTGGAGAC